>PVHX01011019.1:0-66518 GCA_004024805.1 Geosciurus inauris | reverse complement strand
ACTGTTTCAGGTGGACAGCCCCTTCCGCATTCTTAGCTTAGAAACCGGACACCACTGGACCCTCTTTCCTATATAAGCCTGTGAACCCCCTCAATAAAGACGAGACCCCCTGGTGCATGGCTGTTTGTGCCAGGCGGCCTGCCTCTCTCAGTCCGACCTCATCGGGGGGTCCCGGGGGGCTCCTCTCACTAGCTGGCCGAAGGGGAGTTTGCTACCTGGCTGGGAGAATCCCGATATCTGGCGCCCGAACAGGGACACCCTCCTGTGACAGGTGGGGGGCCCTTTGTAATCCCCTCCTTATCACCTTTATGGATAAGAGAAAACATTCAACTGCTTGAGAGGGAAGAGGTATTTCTTGGGGGCTACAGCTTCATCTAACAGGACACGATAAAGGGCTTCTCTTTGGAATCAGAAGAAAAATAACAACTATTTCTCAAGCCATTGGGCCAAATAGGGTCATTACCCGCCCCCAAGGCCTCTGTCCCTTGGCCAGGCCCACGTCCCCAAAAAGACAGGAGTTCATAGGTCCCCAGGGTAATGCCTCTATGACCTTCCCCCAAACCCCTGTTACCTCACCCCAGGGTCTCTCTACCCCTTCTCTAGGTCCTTCAAAGGAAACTCCCAATCCCTTGTGGGACGTTATTTCTGCAATGTATGATACCCTCAATGGGTATTACCCTAACCTCACAGATACATACTGGCTATGTTATGATGTTAACCCTCCATTTTATGAAGCAATGGGAATAAATACCTCCTTTAGCTTGTCCCGTGAGACCCCAGCAACCTGGACGAGTAAAAGAATTGGGTTAACCTTGGCCCAAGTTAATGGCCAAGGTACCTGTATAGGAATTGTGCCTTCCCATGAAAAGGGCCTATGTGCCAGTGAATTTCCATCCCCTTGCATTGGGGAAAAGTACTCAAGATTGGCTAACCCCTGATGGAGGGGGTTACTGGATTTGCTCTGAGGCGGGTCTGGGCAACTGATATCGGGATTCTCCCAGCCAGGTAGCAAACTCCCCTTCGGCCAGCAAGTGAGAGGAGCCCCCGGGAGCCCCCGATGAGGTCGGACTGAGAGAGGCAGGCCGCCTGGCACAAACAGCCATGCACCAGGGGGTCTCGTCTAAGCAAGTACCGCTTTATTGAGGGGGTTCACAGGCTTATATAGGAAAGAGGGTCCAGTGGTGTCCGGTTTCTAAGCTAAGAATGCGGAAGGGGCTGTCCACCTGAAACAGTATAGGGTCACTCGGCTAAAGCAGTACAGGGGCAGAGGTCAGCCAATAAGAGTGCGGGGAGGGGGCTTCTCAGGCAGCGTGGTCAGCACTGAGCTGACTGCTCGGTGCCATCTTGTGGCACGCCCCCACACCCAGGTCCAGGTCCATCTTACTTGAAGCCTCACACTTGTCCTGGCCTAAGGCCCCTCCAGGTGGCTCATGAGATGGTGGGTCTTGCTTCCTCCTGCCCATGTCCTCTTCCTGGGGTCCCACAGAGCAGAGCTTGAAGAATGAAGCTTGAACTTGTGTGTGTGGTGCTGGGGACTGAACTTGGGACCTTGCACATACTAGGCAAGTGCTGTACCACTGAGCTGCATCCCCAGCATTGAAGCCTGGCCTTTTAGGATGATCATGACCACTTTTCACTTCAAAATACATCTTTTTTTTTTCTTTTGGTACCAGGGATTGAACTCAGGGGCACTCAAGGCACTCAGGGACCCTTCCTCCCTCCCTCCTTCCCTCCCTCCCTCCCTTCCTTCCTTCCTTCCTTCCTTCCTTCCTTCCTTCTTTCATATTGAGGATTGAACTCAGGGGCACTCGACCACTGAACCACACCCCCAGCCCTATTTTGTGTTTTATGTAGAGACAGGGTCTCACTGAGCTGCGTAGCGCCTCGCCATTGCTGAGGCTGGCTTTGAACTCGCGATTCTCCTGTCTCAGCCTCCCAAAGTGCTGGGATTACAGGCTTGCGCCGCCGCACCTGGCTTCAAAACCCATCTTGACATTAGGATGCCTTGGGCTGCTGCCTTCCTGTTGTGTCTGCATGAAGGCTCCCTGGAGGCCCTTCTGTTGCCTCTCTGTGTCCCCAGGCTCTGCTCTATGTCCCCACCCCTTTTGCATGCCCTAAATGTGGACGTGGCTGGAAGCCGAGACACCCAATCTGGAAAGCTGCTGCCCCAGCTGCTGGCTCCTGCCCAGCTCTCCCAGCCTCCGCCTCCTTCGCCCATTCCCTACCCCTCACTGGCCCCCAGACTCTGTGGGAACCAACCCTTTGATTCTGCCGCAGGGTGAGACTCTGACTGCTGGGGCAGTCAGTGGCCAGGCCCCAGGGAGGGTGTCCAACCTGGCGGGTTGGTCCTCCAACCCTGCCCTGTTCCCAGGCTTTCCGTGGCCTCGCTGGGGGCTAGGGGACAGGGATCCCCAGGCTTCACACTGGGCGCCCCAGGAAGGACACGTTGGGCCAGCTCCAATCCCCCCACAGGGAGGCAGGACTGGCTCAGAAGTTTTATTTTGTCTTATGCAAAATAACAATGAAGACCCTTGTTCAAAACTTGAGAACGTGTAGATAGACTGCAGAGTGGACCTGAGCCTCACAGTCCAGCCCCATCTGCCGGCTGGGAGGGAGTTGGGGCTCGAGGCCTCCAGCTGTGCCCTGCGTCCTGCCCATGGAAGCCACTCCCATACCTCAGAGGAGAGCACAGCCCTCGCGCCTGCTGAGCAGCACCACACCCCAGGGCTGCAGGCACCTGGACACAGGCACCCACCCCTCGAGTCCACAGAGTGCCCCCGCCCGGGTTAACGACCCGTCAGTGGCCTTCTGCAGTTCACTGCTCGAGCAGCCCTCATGATGCCAGAATGTTCCACCACCCAAAGGGAAGCCCATGCCCACCAGCAGCCCGGCCCCCTCCAGCCCCTGGCAACCAGGAATGGCCTTTCTGTCCCTGTAGATCTGCCTGTCTGGATGTGTTGGGGAGTGGGACGGTGCCGCACCTGGTCCTTTGTGTGTGGGTCATGCACCTGTTGAGCAGTCTGGGCACCGTCACCTGCCCCACAGCACCAGCCATCCGTCGGTGTGGTCCTGGATGGATGGTCATTATCATGCCTTTCCCTCAGGGCAGGAGGGCCCTGCAAGCTGGAGGCCTTCAGCAGGCCCCTGCCCACGGCACTTGAGGAGACAGGATGAGTGTGCCAACTCCATTCTGCCCCTTGACCAGGTCACGATCTGCACAGGGTGCTAGGCCTGTGGCCTGGGCCCCAGGGTGGCTCTGCGGCCAGGTCACCCTAACGTGCATGAAATCAAGCTCAGAGCTACTCGACGGCAGGCCTGAGGCCTCAGACGGGTCCCTCGCTCCTCCCTGGCGCAGTCTTCGTGGGCAGGGGTCAGGGGTAGCTCTTGCTCCAATGCCTCCTTCCCCTCCCTCTGAGCCCCCTCCCCCAGGTGCTGCATCCCATATGCTTTCCCTGGGGGAACCACCAATCCCTGGGCATGGGCAGTGGGCACCTAGTGCCCTGTCACCTCCAGGAAGCTCTTCCCCAACAGACCCTTTGCCCTGGGACCCCATCGGGGGTGGGGACAGGGGATGCAGAGGATGGCCTGGCTCGAGGGGGGTGGGGGCACCACGAGATGCCGCCTGCTGCCCCCCTGCACCCCGGGCAGTTCAGGGCGGTCCCTCTCGGGCAGTCTTTCCATTGCTTCTGCCCTTAGCAGGACCTCCGGGGTCACAACGCCGGGGAGTGGCCTCCACAGAAGCTGCCTTAGCTTGCAGAGCAGCCCCCACAGGATGTGCCGTCTGCTTCTCGCTGGGAAAGATTTCTGATTCCCCGGAGTCCCCGGGTCTTGGTGTCCCCTGCAGGCTCCTGCTTGCGGACGCCCGGCTCGTCTGACCCCCTCAGCCTGGACCGGACACCTGGCTGTGGGGTCCATTTAAGCTCCACCTCGGTCACCTCTACTACACAGGCAGTGCCGTGCTCACCCCAGGTCTCGGAGACGAGGAAGCTTTTGCAGAAGCCCCTGGTCCAGGGCGCTGCCCGCAAGGTTGGCTGGGCCGCCAGGCGCCCTTGCTTGAAGTTATTGACTGATGGACCTACTTGGTCCCCAGGGCACCGGTCAGAGGCTGTTCCAGTATGGAGGGACACAGAAGGAAAATGAATGTCCCGTACTCTGGACCGTGAGGGACAAAAGAGAAGAGCGAGAGCCTCACCCGGGTAGGTTCAGTCTCCGTCCTCGGTCTTCTTGTGTCCTCAGCTCTCGGAGGTGAGATGCAAACTGCCAGCCATGTGGGGTGGCTGGGTCATGAGCAGAGCTCGCTGTTCTCCAAGTGCCACCTGGCCGGCCAACAGATGAAGCCTGGGCCTGGAGAGTCCTGTCCAGGAACCCTTCTGCCCATGAGGAGTCAGCAGAAGCTGGCAGGCCGAGCCATCTGCTGCTACCCTGGGACCAGGAAGGGCAGGCATTTCATGAATCACAGACATTTCCGAGGCCATTAAGAATCGGGTCTCAGGTGGGGCAGTGGCCACACCTGTCACCCAGCTGTGCGAGGCTGAGGCAGAGATATCGCAAGTTCCAGACTAGTGTGAGCAACTCAGTGAGACTCCGTCTCAGAATAAGAAATCAAAAGGGCTGGGAATTGGCTCAGTGGCTAAGCGCCCCTGGGTTTAATCCCCCGTTCAAAGATAGATAGGTAGGTAGATAGGTAGGTAGATAGGTAGTAGATAGGTAGGTAGACAGGTAGGTAGATAGGTAGGTAGACAGGTAGGTAGACAGGTAGCTAGATAGGTAGGTAGATAGGTAGGTACATAGGTAGGTAGATAGGTAGGTAGATAGGTGGTAGATAGGTAGGTAGATAGGTAGGTAGATAGGTGGGTAGATAGGTGGGTAGATAGGTAGGTAGATAGGTAGGTAGACAGATAGCGAGCCTCAGGGGCTGGGGGTCTCCTCCACATGGCTGCCCGGAGGTGCCTACTTGGAGGGGCTGGTGGTCAGGCCCAGGTGGCGGGGTGTTTGGGTCCTGGGTGAGGCTGCCCTTGGCCCAGCAGAGCGTCTGGGGCGAGTGGAGCTGCTGTGCAGCACAAGGCCGGGCAGAGGCCTGCAGGACGTGGCCTCCCAGGCCTGGCTCCCCACTCAGGTTGGAGGACCGCTGGCTGCTTTTCTCAGGGACAGCAGTCATGGCAGACCCTCTGGGCTGCCAGGCTGGGGCTGGGTCTGTTGTTCCTGAGAGGCTGTGGGCAGAGAGCAGGACACCGGTCACTCTTGACCTGTCCACTCACTGGTTCCTGGGGCGGTCCACACAGATGGGGGACCCACTCGCCTGCGAAGGAGGAGGCGGGAAGGGGTGCCGACGGGCTGCGGAGCCCGGCTCAGGGCCGGGAGGGCTGTGGGCGCAGCGGGCTTCCGGGCTGTGAGGCCCTCCACCCTCTGCACCCTCTGCTCGTCCACAGGAGACCGGGTGCTTCCCCTGCACACTTCCTGAGCAGCCTGTTGGGGCATCTCTGGAATGCCCCCTCTCCCAAGCAGCGACCTCTTTCCTCCTGAACCTCGGAGGGTTCCCGAGTCCTCCGGGCCCTGGAAGCCGGAGGGGAAGGCCCTTGCCAGGCCTGGGAGTAGCGTGGGGAGCAGGTGGTCACTCAGCCCAGTGCAGGGTCTTCTGGGTGTTTGCCTTTATCCAGTGGCCCGGGTGAGGTGGCTCTCCCAAAGTGAGGTTCTGCATGCCCGGGTGTCCCTGTATCCCAGTGGCCGTGCACTGCCCTGCTGGGCTCTGGGCGAGGGTGCGCCCTGCCTCTCTCCCTTCCCCAGTGTAGGAGGAAGGTCCACTGGTGGAGGCATGTCCAGCTCACAGGAGCAGCCACATGGCCCACACAGAGGGCCTGCGCGTGGTTCAGAGCCCTGCGGCAGCAACCTTGGGATTCAGGATGGTTCCACCTTACAGGTGAGCCCCGGGGGGCCACAGGCAACTCACAGGTCATGGCTCCTGGCCCCCATGCTCACGTTAGCGTCCATGATCCCCAGAGGGAGCGCAGGTCGGCGCTTGCATCTGTGGCAGTCCGTGATGTTGACGGCAGAGAGGCCCCGCTTCCCGCAGACCAGGCTCTGCAGTCACAGAAGCAGGCGCTGAGGAGGCCCCAGCACGGGGCTCGCCCTGGCTCCCTGCACCTGCACAGAACTGCAGGGCCTAGCGGGCGTGGGTGAAGCCAGGCGTGCGGATGCCGTGAAGCAGGCCTCCTCCGCACTGCGGCCGGCACAGCAGAGGTGTGGTGTTCCGTGGTTCTGCTCCTGGAGGGCCGCACTCACCTTTGCGTTGGGGCTGGTCTGCGCTGTGTGAAGGTGGACAGATGGACTCATGCAATGATTTGAAGGGTTAGTTTTTCTTACAGCAGCATTAAGAAAGACCCTGAGAGCTGGGCGTGGTGGCGCATGCCTGTAATCCCAGCACTCAGGGAGGCTGAGACAGGAGGATCGCGAGTTCAAAGCCAGCCTCCGCAATGGTGAGGCCCTAAGCAACTCAGTGAGACCCTGTCTCTACATAAAACACAAAATAGGGCTGGGGATGTGGCTCAGTGGTCGAGTGCCCCTGAGTTCAACCCCCGGTACGAAAGAAGGAAGGAAGGAAGGAAGGACGGACCCTGAGAAGGACCAAAGAGAGGATAGAAGGAAGGGAGGAAGGGAGGGAGGGAGGGAGGGAGGGAGGAAGGACCCTGAGAAGCCCAGCAGGACCAGAGAGGGTGGCTTTGTGCCCAGGACCTTGGACAGGCGCGATTTCCTTCCACAGGGCTGATGTCCGCCACCGCAGGACAGCAAGGGGGCCTGGGCTCCACCCAGCCCACACAGCTGGCTGTGCCTGCCCCGTGGCAGCCGCCGGGGTCCACAAGAACCCTGGATCAGCCCCTCCTCGCCTCCCTGCCAAGCAGGGCAGAGCTGGCACGCTGTTCTGGCCGCGGGGGCTCCAGGACTTGCCTGGCGTCTTGGGGGTGGTGTGGAGTCCTTCCCCTGAGAGGCGCTGCCCTGGTTTTCACTGACCACTTAACCCTCCAGGCTGGGAGGGTCTGAGGGACACTGACCCCCTGGGGAGAAGCACTGTGGGTAGGGGTCTTGGGTTTTGGCCTCTCCTGAGACAGATGGGCCTGAGCTTGGACTCCAGGTGATGGACAGGCCAGGACACACTCCACCAGGGGCTTCTGGCCCTGGAGGTGCCTGAGTTCTGGATGGGCTGAGTTCTGCTCTTGAGGGGGCTCACCCCCACAAGCTGCAGGGGGCAAGAGGCTCCGGTGGTCTCCCCTCTGAAGCCTCTCCCCTGTCATCCTCAGGCCCCGGGAGGCTGTGTGTGGAAGAGTGGGGTGGCCTGGGGAGAGGGCACTCACACCCAGGGATAGCACAGCCCCCAGGAGGACAGGAGGGGGAAGGCTGTGTCTGTGCTGGACTTAATTGGGGGTAGCCGACTCCTGTCCCCAGGGCCAGCAGGGGGCTGGGGACCCGTGGAATTGCACTGTCTTCTGTGATCTCATCTGTCCAGAGTCTCAGGCTGCAAGAACAGCCACCTAATCAGACACCCAATTGGAAAATGCCACATTATTATTTATGAAGTGTTGAATGATCACAGCACAGTCTCACAGGCAGTAGGGGGACGCGCCAGCGACGTTCTAAACCACACCTTTGAATTTGGTCACTGGCAGGAAAAAGACAAAATAAACACCTCTGGGCTCTCTTGGGGCTTGGGGGGACGTGTGGCACCTGCCATGTGTCCCACAGGCAGAGCCTGCGCCCCGGGTCAGGGTGCCTGCCTCTCCACGCTGGGCAGGAATCGGCGCAGCTTCATTTGGACCCCCGAGCAGGACGAGCTGGCCGGGAGATGCTCCTGTGTGGAAACGTGGCAGCCGTGGCCCTGGGCCTGGGCGAAGCCCTGAGAGCTCCATGGTGTCCGCACGTGCCGAGCCTCTGGTCTGAGAGTAAATTTCCACAATCAGACATGAAGAGAGCCAAGGAGCTGAGGCTGAGCTGAGGGTCTGCACCCCTGGCCGGGAGGCCCTCCATGGCACAGGCAGAGGGTGGGTGGGACGCGGGCCCAAGGCTTGTGAGGGCGCCAGCTGCCCCCACACCCTGGGAGGGTCCTCGGCCCCAGGCTGCGAACGGCCCTCAGCTGTGGGAGCTGAGTCCTGTTCTTGTGCCTCCTCCCCGAGGCCACAGGCTTTGTCCCTTTGTGCTCTACCTTGACCAATGACCCAACTCAGAGGTACTGTGAATAGCTGGCCTGCAAAGCCAGCCAGAGGACACCTTGCCTCACTGTGGCCTTACTCTGCCATCGTGCCCCAGGGAGGAGCCACTCACAGGCCTCCTCCTGGCCATCTCAAGCCGCCCCACCCCATGTCCACAGGCTCCAAGGGGTCACATGGACAGATAGCTCCTGGTGGACAGCTTGGCTGAGGGGCCAGCCATACTCCCAACAGAGCAGAGAGGAGGTCTGGGGACCAAGAGGACCTGGCCGGGCTGGTGGCTGGCTCAGCCCTCCTCTGGCCTCGTGGCCTTGCCCGGGGACTGCCCTTCTCCCTCCCTGGGCCTCTGGGCCTCGCCCTTCCTGGCTGTCCTGCTGCGTTGTGGGGTTTTCCCCAAGGGGAAATGACACGAGGGTGGAGCTGAGCCCTCGAGGGGTACGCCACGGCTCAGACAGGACTGGCCATTCTCTGGGTCCTCAGAACCTGTCCTGGGTCACAGAGTGTCCTGAGCTTGGCTACAGAGGAGCCGGTCAGGGGCAAGTGTAGGCATGGCATGGATCCCCCAGACCATTTCTTCCTTGTCGGTGGGGAAGGCCCTCAGCCTGCCTTCTGGGGCTCCTCTTGCCCACCTCTCATGTGCTCTCAACAGGGACAGCAAAAGCCTCGAGAGAGTGGCCTCCAGCCTAGCCCATGGCCTGTGGCTGCTGCCGCACCTGCAGAGGCAGGCAGGGGTCCGACCAAGCTGAGGGGCTTGGTGCACCTGTTTTAGGCGCGGTCGGTGTCTGTGCTGGGGACCCGGCCTGTCTGGTTGTCCCTCTAGAACGTCCAGCACGGAGAATAGAAATGGCGAAACAGCATCCTGGACTCGCTGCCCTCGGGAGCACTGCCTGCCACAGCCCTGCGCATGCTGGCTGCGGGTCTGCTGAGTCTTGTTCACGTTGGTTGAGCTTTGTCTACACTCACGAGGGGCTGTCGCAGGGCCGCCTTTTCTCCTGTGTCTGGCTTTAACACCAGGGTAAACTGGTCAAGGGCGGACCTCAAAGCACCCCTGCCCTCTGCTTCCTGGTCTGTGCAAGCCCATAGCCTTCCTCGGAATGTTTGGCAGAACTGGCCCCTCCAGCCCCTGTGTTGTGTGGGTGGCTTTGTGACCAGGTCGACTCTGGTACCTGCTACCTCTGATGGGTATCCTCAGATGCCCATCTCTTCCAAGTTCTTTTGGAAATTTGCCTTGCCAGGAGCTTGCCAGCTTCGTCTGAGTCATCCAGTGGCTGGCATGCAGTACCTCGTAGTCCTCCTCTGCCACTCTGTGACTTCCGTGAGGTCAGTGGCCATGTCTCATCCCTGATTCTAACAATGTGTGTCTCTCACTTTTTTAATGGCCATTTTTGTTAAACATTAATCATTTTTGTGGCTCTTTTAAAACACCAGCATTTGATTTCATGTGATTTTAGACTGGCTTTCTATTTTCTGCTCATCGTTGTCCACTCTGGGGTTTGTGACTTCCTTCCTTGTGCTCCCTTTTGGTTTGATTTGATCTTCTTTTTTTGATCTTTTTTTTTAGGTGAAAGATTATATTATTGATTCAAAACTGTCTTTTATTTTTAACATGGGTGTCTAAGGTTATGGATTTTCCTCCAGGCACTGCATTAGCCACCTCTCATGCATTTTGATTTGTGTTGTTTAGTTTTCATTCAGTTCAGATTTTTTTCTAATATCTCTTGTGATTTCTTTTTTGCCATGAATTATTCACAAATGTGTGGTTGAGTTTTCAAATATTTGTTCATGTCCCAAATTTATTTCTGCTGTCAATTTCTAATTAACCTCCCTGTGCTTGGAGAACATACTTTGTATGGTGTAAGTCCTTTTGACTGAGTGAGGCTTGTTTTGCAGCCTCGCCTGGGGTTTGTCCTGGAGAGTGTTCCACAGCAGAGGGTTGCTCCTGTTGCATGGAGTGTCCTCAGGTACAGTCTGGTCAACTTGGCTGAGTGTTGTTAAGGTCTTCTGCATCTTTGCGGTTTTCTATAGATGGCTATCCATGATTGAAACTATTAAAACCCTGTTGAATAATCTAGTTCTCTTTTCCATTCTATCAGGTCTGCTTTGTGTTCTCTGAGGCCTGTTAGGTGGGTGTATGTTTATGATTGTGGTGCTGCTCTGTCACACTGACCCTTCTGTCATCATAAAACCCCTTTCGTGCCTACTAACACTTCTTAAAGTCCGTTTGCTCAGAAGTAATTACAACCATTCCAACTGTGTTGTGATTATTATTCAATGGTATGTATTTTTTTATCCTTTTTCTTTCAACCTACTTGCCTCTTATGGAGAACGTATGAATGGACTTTGATTTTTTTAATCCAGTCCAATAATCTCTGCCATTTGATCGAAGCATTAGCTCATTCACATTTAGTGTAATAGCTGGTAGAGTAGAACCTACGTCTGACACTTGTTTGTTTTCTGTGTCTTATGTCTTTTTCTTTCTCTATCCTTCCTCCACTGCCTCCATCTCTGCTAAGCAGATGTTTCTAGCATATCATTTTGATGCCCCTGCTGGTTATTAAATAAATGTATGTCGTGAGTCATGCTCTCAGTGATTTTCCAGGGAGTCTGTGTGCTCCCAAAGGAGCCTGTGGCTTCCTGTGTTGCCGCTCTCCAACTGTCCCCATCTCCAGGGGCTCTAAACTGGCACTGCGCCACTTTGAGTGGTGCTGTGATTTCCCCAGCCCCCATCGACCCATCGTGGCCCCAGCCCTCTCCTGTCCCTTCAGGTTTATGTGGCAATCCAGGGCTTCTTTTGGGGAATGGATTAAGGACCCTGAGGAGCTCACTCTTTTTTTTTTTTTTGGTACCAGGGATGAACTCAGGGGCACTCGACCGCTGAGCTACATCCCCAGCCCTATTTTGTGTTTTATGTAGAGACAGGGTCTCACTGAGTTGCTTAGTTCCTCACCATTGCTGAGGCTGGCTTTGAACTCGTGATCCTCCTGTCTCAGCCTCCCTAAGTGCTGGGATTACAGGCGTGGCCACTGCACCTGGCCTCAAAATCCATCTTGACATTAGGATGCCTTTGGCTGCTCTCTTCCTGTTGTGTCTGCATGAAGGCTCCCTGGAGGCCCTTCTGTTGCCTCTCTGTGTCCCCAGGCTCTGCTCTGTGTCCCCACCCCTTTTGCATGGGGAACCCATACCTCCTGCCCCACTTGTTACCGCCTATCTTGGAGGAGGTTCTGGAGGGCCACTCCACAGTTCAGGTGCAGCTCCCTCACCCAGGACCCCAAATGGAACATGCAACTGGCCTCTCTTTGTGGAGGGTGAGATGGTATCCACCTTGGTCCTCTGAGCACTCTTGTCCCAAGTGGCCACCTGTCCTGCCCTCAGCCTGTATGCCCAAGCTGGCATCAGCGCTGGCATGCTCCTGCCAGAGAGGTATTATAACTGCCTTCTGCTGGGGACCTGGGGTGCCTGTCCCTGTGCCCTATGGAGGGAGTGACGCTGAGGGGGGACCTCCAGGACAGGGTGCCCACACTGATGCCAGCCAAGGTCAGGCACGCACCCTCATTGGTGGGATGTCTCATCTTCTCCGTCCCCCCTGGAGGACAGAGTGGGATATTGTCCTGCATACACGGAGGAGACACCTGACCCCAGGGCCAGCCTCAGGCCACACAGCAGGAGAGCACAGGGGGGGCCTGAAGCATCGTGCAGGGGGGGCGATGGCAGGCCATGGCACCTGCACCTGTATGTAGTGAGGGGGGACGCCCAGCACAGGCTACACTCCTGCGTCTTTCTCACGAACCCTCCTTTCAGCCTCACACCTGTGCCCTCATCTTGCCTGTGCCTGGGACACCTCCTCAGGGAAGCCCTCCGCAGCCCCCTCTGCCTCCAGCGAGACTGGAGTGCTAACTCGCTTCCTGTGTGCCCTGAGGGATGTGTTCTCAGCACCTAGAACACAGTCCTGCTTCCAGGAGTCCCTCCCTCCCTCCTCCCCCAGGCCTGCCACACCTGGATGACCTTGGATGGGGAAGAAGGAGACTCTTGATGGCCCCTGCCTCAGGTAGCTTGGTGGAGGGAGGGACCCATGGGGGAGGCGGAGGGAGAGCTGAAGGTGCAGGTGGGAGGTGGGTGGGCCCAGAGTGGCCATGCAGTGTGAGCGTGAGTGTGTAGGTGAGGGTGAGAAAGTCCATCACGAGCTCCACTCCAGAGAAAGACCTGTATGTCCACGTCACCAGAAGTCAGGCCGGGAACCAGTACCTGTTCTTTTTTTTCCGGGGGAGGGGTACCAGGAATTGAACCCAGGGGTGCTTAACCACTGAGCCACACCCCCAGTTCTTTTTTGTATTTTATTTAGAGACAGGGGGTCTTGCTGAGTTGCTTAGCACCTCACTAAGCAGCTGAGGCTGGCTTTGAACTTGCGATCCTCCTGCCTCAGCCTCCTGAGCTTCTAGGATTACAGGTGTGCACCATTGTGTCTGGCCTAGTGCCCATTCTTTTTTTTTTTTTTTTTCTTTTTGCACTGGAGATTGAACTCAGGGGCACTCGACCACTGAGCCACATCCCCAGCCCTATTTTGTGTTTTATGTAGAGACAGGGTCTCACTGAGTTGCTTAGTGCCTCGCCATTGCTGAGGCTGGCTTTGAACTCGCGATTCTCCTGTCTCAGCCTCCCTGAGTGCTGGGATTACAGGCTTGCGCCACTGAGCCCAGATCCAGTGCCCATTCTTTATCAGAGCCCTGTTGTGGTTTGACATGAGGTGTCTCCCAAAGCTCCCACTAATGCAGGAATATTCAGAAGTGAGATGGCTGGACTGAGGGCTGGGACCTCATTGAGATGGACTAACTGGGTGGTGAGTGGCAGGTGGGTGTGGCTGGAGAGGTGGTGGGGGGCTGCCCTGGAGGCGCCTCTTCCTTGAGGTGCCTTCCCTCTTGCACGCTCTCTCTGCTTCCTGACCCCAGCATGAGCTGAGCAGCTTCCCTCCACTGGGCTGTCCCCCCAGGATGTTCTGCCTCATCTCAGGCCCAGAGCAAAGGAGTTGGCCATGTAGGGACTGAGGCTTCTGAAACTCTGAGCCCCAAGTATACTTCCCTCCTCTAAGTTGTCGTTGTTGGATATTTAGGTCACAGTGATGCAAAAGCTGACTTAAACAAGCCCCAACTGACCCACCCAATGCCATCGACCCAGGAATGGATACAAAGTTGTAAATGTTCCAGCTGTGGCATGTCCTGTAGAGCCGCCTATGCCACAGAGGACTGTGCCTCAAGACACTGGGTGTGGACAGGGCAGCGGGCCCTCCCAGCACCTGCCATGGCCCACGCACACGTGCTCACAGTAGCCTGTTTTGAGATGGACATAACCCAAAGGTCACGTGGGTCTCTTCGTTGCAGGAGCAGCGCTCGGCCAGGAAGATGAACGGAGCCCTGGCACATGCCACATCGGGGACGGACCTCGGACACCTGATGCGGAATGGGAGTGTCCAGACACAAAGGACCACGTGTTGTGCAACTGTCCATGTGGCATGTCCAGAATGCCAGAAGAGGCGAATCTGTGGAAACAGAGCAAACCCGTGGTTGCCAGTGCCAGGAGGTGAAATGGGGAGTGACTTCCAAGTATGGGTCTCCTTCTGGGGAGACGAAAATGCTCTGGAGCCAGACACAGGCCACGGCTGCTCAACCAGTGACTGGATTAGAGACCACGGAATTGGATGTCGTGGGGCCAGGAGAGGGTTTGCTGTTGGTGCAGGAGTTTGGCATTTTGAAACTTAGCACTTGCTTGATCTTAAAGTACAGAGCCCTCTGCGATGGGATTTCTACTGTGCTGGCTTTTTTTTTTCTTTAAATATTTTTTTAGCTGTAGATGGACATATGTCTTTATTTTATTGGTTTGTACGTGGTGCTGAGGATTGAACCCAGGGCCTCACGCATGCGAGGCAAGCGCTCTACCGCTGAGCCACAATCCCAGCCCTGTGCTGGCTTTTATTTGAATCTTTTTTTCTTTCTTTCCTTTTGGGTTTTTTCCCCCTTCCTTCCCTCCTCCCTCCCTCCCTCCCTCCCTCCCTTCCTTCCTTCCTTCCTTCGTTTTTTTCCCCTTCCTTCCCTCCTCCCTCCCTCCCTCCCTCCCTTCGTTTCATTTTTTTTTGGTGGTGCTGGGCGTTGAACCCAGTGCTTGAGCAAGCCAGGCCTGCGCTCTACCACTGAGTCACTTCCAGCCCTTATTTTAATGACACAAGTGATTTATGCCCATTTTCTTCTTATAAAACATCACACAAAAGGGAGGCTTCCTGATGACCACCTCCTTGTCTGAGGGCCCTGCAGAGGGAGTCCAGGTTTGAGATGGCGACAGGTGGCGTGGTGAGAGAAGCCAGCCCGTCTCCACAGAGGTGACTGCATGCCCTGAAACTCTGGGCCTCCTCTGTAGGCCCGGGGCTCCCTCTGCACGCGTCCTGTGGTGGTTCGTCACGTCAGCCCGTCCGGCTGCCCTGTCCTCTCTGAGCCTGCCCTCATCCCGGGGGTCCCAGGCGTCCTGGAGGCTGAGTGCAGCCCGTGTGGTTGTTCTTGCTGGCTTCAGGGACTGCGCCCTTGGCCCATCAGGGCCTGCGCTTGGAAGGGCCACAGTGGCTTCGTGCTGTGCTGCGGCCACCTCGAAGCCCTTCACTGTGTTAGGCTGTGGGCAGTGCGGTGTCCTGGGGCTCCCTGTACTGGGCGGCTGAAAGCCACAGGAGTTCATCCTTGCTTTTTTCCTGCCACATCACTCCAACCAGGACATCTCACCTCCTCCCCTGGGATAGCTCCAGAGCTCCTAGACCGCAGGATGCAGCTCCTGGGACCTCCTCTCCCTTTCCTTGCCATGTACGCAAGCCATGCATTACACAACAGCCACACACGTGACCATGGTCCATAAAGCTACAACAGAGCTGAAAAATTCCTGCCTCCCAGTGACTTCATGATCACTCTGACGTCACAGCACAACGTACTCCTCCCCTGCCCGTGTGATGCTGGTGTAAACACACTGGCTGTGCTGCCAGTCCTTCCAAGTCCTGCAGGTGCAGTGTTGCTTGATAAGAACATAAATGAGCAGGGCGCGGTGGCTCAAGCCTGTAATCCCAGCACTTAGGGAGGCTGAGACAGGAGGATCGTGAGTTCAAAGCCAGCCTCAGCAACGGCGAGGCGCTAAGCAACTCAGTGAGACCCTGTCTCTACATAAAAACACAGAATAGGGCTGGGATGTGGCTCAGTGGCCGAGTACCCCTGAGTTCAATTCCCGGTCCCCCAAACAAACAAACAAACAAAAAGACCATAAATGCAGTGCTGGGATGCAGTTCAGTGAGAAGGCACTTGCCTAGCATACTCAAGGCCCTGGGTCCAGTCCCCAGTATTGCAGGAATAAGTAAGTAAAGGTAATGGGCAGCGGCTACTGGCTTATGCATGCAGCTACATTATATTCTTTTTTTTTTAAATTTTTTTTTAGTTGTAGATGGATGCAATATCTTTATTTTATTTATTTATTTTTTTATGTGGTGCTGAGGATCAAACCCAGTGACTCACGCATGTGAGGCAAGTGCTCCACCACTGAGCCCCAGCCCCAGCCCCACATTATACATTCTATCACTCGAGTGCACTCCTCTGCCTGCATGAAGCGTAAACAGCATGCACGGTGCCAACAGCAGCCTCACACCTCCTGTTTATCACCTCTTGATTGCATCTTCTCCCATGCTTGCTTTGAACCTGTTCATCCTGGCCCTGGGAGAAACAGGCTACGCCACATACTTATGTGCATGTGCTGCAGACCGAGGCATGAGTTGGCCAGACCACCCAGGTTTGTGTGAGCCCTCTTGGTGGTGAAATTCCCTAAGGTTGCGTTTCTCAGAACATACCCTATTGTGCGGTGGCGCTCAGTGATCAGCCTCTCCTGTTGGGCTGTTTCTCTGAAGGACCATGAAATATCAACTGCAGGAGTTTGTCTGGAAACCTGGATTAGCCCTTCCTCACTGCCCTCGACTCAGGGTATTAGTCTTCATCACTGTCTTACGTAGGACGGAGTGGGCCTGGGCTCCCCAGAAAGAGCCTGAGCCAAAAGTATTCACCTGGGAGTGTCAGCTGAAGAATGAGTGGTGTGAGGTGAAGGAGAAGGGAGAGCCTGCACGGGGGATTGCCACCATCGAGGTGACTGGAGTCTGTTAGGACCCCAGGGAAAGCCTGGTCCAGTGAGTTCAGACTGAAGCCTGGTTCCAGGACTTCCAGTTCCCATTGGCTGACCTTCCTGTCATCCTCTGGTGAGGTGAATTGCTTTCTAGCCTTGGGCTGGGTAGGTGTGACCCCAGGGCAGACAGCAAAGGGCGCAGTGCTGCAGGCTGCAGCCACGGGGCAGCCGAAGTCTGCAGCAGTGGGCGGGTGCAGCCGCCCTAGAATCAGAGGTGAGGCCTAGAGAATTTGAGAAGGCCCAGAAGAAATCTCCAACCAAAAATTAGTATGTACTTTTTTATTTTCGGTACCAGGGATTGAACTCAGGGACACTTGCCCACTGAGCCACATCTCCAGCTCTATTTTGTATTTTACTTAGAGACAGCATCTCACTGAGTTGCTTAGGGCCTCTCTTTTTGCTGAAGCTGGCTAAACTTGCGATCCTCCTGCCTCAGCTTCCGGAGCTGCTGGGATTATAGGCGTGTACCACTGCGCCTGGGCAATACTTACAATTTTGTGCAGTTACAGTGCTTACATATTTATTAATAAAGTTTTCAACATAAAAAAAGAAACTTATTCTCTTACAGTTCTGGAGGCCAAAGTCCAAAATGGAGGTGCAGATTCCTTCAAAGGCTCTGAGGGGTCTGTTCCAGGTGTCTCTGCAGCTTCTGGTGGCTGCTGGTAGCCATCTGTGCTCCTTGGCTGGAAGAAGCATTTATCCCTGTCTTCATGTGGGCGGGCCCCTCTGTCATTTCTGTATCAAGATTCTTTCTTTTCTTTTTTCTTTTTTCTCTGCAGTGCTGGGGACTGGACCCAGGGCTCCACACAGGCTAGGCCAGTGCTACCACTGAGTTGCACTCTAGCTTCTCTTTCTCCTTTTTCTATAAAGACACCTGCCATTGGATTTAGGGCCCACCCTAAATCCAGGATGATCTCATCCTGATTCTTAAATGTATCTACAAAGGCCCTATTTCCAAAGGTCACAGGGTGTTAAGACTTGAAGATAAATATACAATATATAAAAATAAGGTCATGTATAATGTATGTATAATCTTGCAAAACTGAAGCTCTATATCCATTAACACCCCCTCCCCAGAGCTGGGCATGGTGGTGCATGTCTATAATCCCAGCTATTCAGGAGACTGAGGCAGAAGGATCACAAATTTGAGACCAGCAAGTTAGCAAGACCCTGTCTCAAAATAAAATGGAATAAAAATGGCTAAGGACATATGCAGCTCAGTGGTAGAGCACCTCTGAGTTCAATACCCAGCACCAGGAAGAATAAAAAAAAGAGAGACAAAAACCATAAAACAGCCGGGCATGGTGGCGCAAGCCTGTAATCCCAGCACTTTGGGAGGCTGAGACAGGAGAATCGCGAGTTCAAAGCCAGCCTCAGCAAGGGCGAGGCGCTAAGCAACTCAGTGAGACCCTGTCTCTACATAAAACACAAAATAGGGCTGAGGATGTGGCTCAGGGGTCGAGTGCCCCTGAGTTCAATTCCCGGTACCAAAAAAACCCAAACAAACCATAAAACAATTACCCTGTCCCCTGCAAAACACCCAGAACCCCCTACTTGTCCCTTCCCTAGTCTTCCTAGTCCCTGGCAACCACTGTTTTCTGTGTATGTAAATTGGACTACTCTAGATACTTCATTTAAGTGGAATTGAGCAGTATTTATTTTTCCATGACTGGCTTATTTTGCGTTAGCTCTCAGTATTTACTTATTTTCTAAGTTTAAAGATGGTGCTAAAATACACACAGCACTCACATTTTCAGGCTAGGATGTGGTTCAGTACAAGCACCTGTCTGGTGGTACAAGGTTTGCTGGCCCTGGGCTCCGTCCCATCAGTTCACAAAACTGACACCTTAACCAGTAAAATCATTTTATTTTTATTTTATTTTATTTTATTTTTTTTGGTTGTAGATGGACACAATGTCTTTATTTTATTTATTTTTATGTGGTGCTGAGGATCGAACCCAGTGCCTCACGCATGCGAGGCAAGCGCTCTCCCACTGAGCTACAGCCCCAGCCCCCCCCATTTTATTTTTAATTGGCAAATGATTGCCTACATTTATGAGGTGCAATGTTATTTTTTAATACAAGTATGCATCACAGCATGATCAGATCAGGCTGATTAGCAGATCCATCACCTCACATATTTCTTTGTGGTAAAATCCATTCGTATGGCAATTTTGAAGTATTCAATGTTTTATTATTAATTGTAGTCACCAGAATTTATTTTTTTTATTTTTTATAAATTTTTTTTAGTTGTTGATGGACCTTTATATTTTATTTATTTATATGTGGTGCTGAGGATCGAACCCAGTGTCTCACACACGCTAGGCAAGTGCTCTACCACTGAGCCACCACCCCAGCCCTATTTTTTACTTTTTTAATATCTTTATTTTATTCACTTATTTTTATGTGGTGCTGAAGATCGAACCCAGTACCTCACGCATGCGAGGCAAGCGCTCTACCGCTGAGCTACAATCCCAGCCCAGAATTTATTCTTCATGGTTAAATGAAACAGTGTGTCCTTTCCCATCCGTCCCTTCCACCCTGGTGCTGGGAACTACCACTGTACTCACTGTTTTGGGATTTTTTTTTTTTAAATATTTTTTTAGTTATTGATGGATCTTTATTTCATTCATTTATTATTTATATGTGGTGCTGAGGATCGACTGAGTGCCTCACGCATGCTAGGCAAGCGCTCTACCACTGAGCTATAGCCCCAGCCCTGTTCTGGGATTTTGATATATATATATATATATATATATATATATATATATTTTTTTTTTTTTTGGCACCAGAGATTGAACTCTGGGGCACTCTACCACTGAGCCACATCCCCAGCCCTATTTGGTGTTTTATGTAGAAACAGGGTCTCAATGAGTTGCTAAGTGCCTTGCCGTTGCTGAGGCTGGCTTTGAACTTGGGATCCTCCTATCTCAGCCTCCCAAAGTGCTGGGATTACAGTCGTGTGCCACCGCACCCGTCTTGGGATTTTGATATTTTTTGATTCCACATTTAAGTGGACAGTGTGGCGTTCATCCTTCTGTGCCTGGCTTATTTTTACCTAGCATGCTGTCTCCAGCGACAGGATTTTCTTCCTTCTTAAGGTTGCATAGTACTTCAGTGTGCAGATGTACAATGGTCTTTGATCCATTCTTCCATTGGTGGACATTTAGGCTGTTCCGTATCTTGATGATTGTGCACAAGGGTGCAGGGAACACGGGGCAGGTATTTATGTGACATATGCTTTCAACCTCTTGGATATACACCCAGAAGACAGACAGCTGGTTCATATGGTAGCTCTATTTGGGGTGTTTTGAGGAACCTCCTCCTATTTCTCGGTGGCTGTGGCCCCCTTCTCACATACTTGCCAGCATGTGTGGTCTGTCCTTGTGATGAAGCCATTCCTGCAGGTGTGAGAGAATTCTAATTCAAGCTGTTTAGTGACAGTAAGCAGATTCACCATGTTGGGCAACCACCACCGCTGTCACCTCCAGAACCCTCTCCCTTGAGACTGAAGCTGCTCCCGCGGCATACTAGCTCCCCGTTCTCCCTCCCCGGACATACCTTTGGGGGCACTATTCAACCCACCGGAGCCCCACCTTCTCGCTTTGTGCTGAGCAGGTCCAACACCCCTGCCAAGCCCTCCTGCGTCTCCTGGAAGAAAGATACCCCGTGCAGACTTCCCTGTGTGCTTGCAGAGTGGGGCAAGGGCTTAAGGAGAAGGGCGATTTCGTGGCATACTGCATCCAGCAGCCAGGAACCACCTGTGGCACCTCTTCCCAATTCCACCCTTTGGGGGCTGGACTTGGAACATTCCCCTAAAGGCTCCTGTGTTGAAGGCTTGGCTTCCAATGCAGCAATGTCCAGAGGGGGCTTTGGGCGGCTGGATCACGAGCGCTCGTTAATGGCTTCACCCATTCATGGGTTCAGCTGAAGGGACTCCTGGGAGATGGGAACTGTAGCAGAGGGGGCCTAGTGGAAGGGACTAGGTCCGGGGGTGGGGGGCATGCCTTGGGAACGATATCTTGTCCCTGGCCCCTCCCTCTGTTTCCTGGCCGGCACAAGGACAGCAGGCTCATTCACATGCTTGCATCACCAGGACGTCTGCCTCACTGTGGCCCAAAGCAATGGCGTTGGTCTGCAAGGACAAACCTCCGAATCTGTCACCCCAACAAACCTTTCTTCCTCTAAGTTAATGTTCTCAGGTCTTTTGTCACAAGTGATGAAAAGCTGACCAACACATGTTCAGTGACATGTGTGCTCAGCCTGAAATCAGCCATGGTAGGAGTGCTTACACCAGGGAACCTGCAGATGCTGCAGGGCAGGGCTTCCCTCTTCCTCTTTAGATGTTAAGCACCTAGTGGCTCCCACCTGGGTCACTGATGCCTGGCTGCTCACCTGAGGTGCTAAAACCCATGAGTACAAAATAACACTGACGAGGCTGTAGCTCTCCCAAAGAACCAGAGGCAGGGTCTTGAAGAGATAACTCGCACCCCCATGTTCATAGCAGCGTCACGCAAGACAGTCAAGAGGCGGAAGCAACCCAAGTGTCCCTCAGAGGGCGAGTGGGTGAGAAAACACGGGACACGTACTATGTACGCCAAAGCAGTACCAGTCAGGCCGGAGAGGCAGAGACTCCAGCACGTGCTGCCCATTCGCATGAGCTGCGAGCACACAGCACCGAGTGGACGGAGCCAGTCCTAAGACGACAAATCTGTCGGGGTCCAGTTAAAGGAGCTAATGGACATAGTCCCATCATGGACACATGGTACAACGGTGGTTACCGTGACTGGCACCTGCCCACCTTGCTGCCCGTGGAAGGCTGGGTGCTCTGGAGTGGCTTGCAGAGGAGTGCAAGTGCCACCCTGTCTGGCCTGCTCTGCATGCAGGAAGCACTTCTGTGAGCATGTCTGGGGGCAACGGCCGGCCAGATGCTGAACAATTACACGGCTCGGAAAGTGCTGAAGCAAGCCTGTGCCATCGGTGTCGCCCGCATCCCACCAACGGGGGACACACGGTCCCTTCCCTTGGGCCATTCTGGAGGGACTGTAGTGGTTTCAACTCACACTTCCCTGGTGGCAGGTGAGGCATCTGGTGCCCTCTTCTGTGGGCCACCTGCTGAGCCTGCCCGTATCCCTGCACTGTCTTCTCCTGCCCTGGGCTGCCTTTCCCTCGCTACCGGCATCTTCTACGAGTTCTTAATGTCATGCAATTCTATTTTTTCCCTTTACAAGGAAAATCATGTTTTGTGTGTGTGCCTAAAGATCTTTACCTTCTCCAAGATTATAAACATACTTTCTTCTGAAGTTTTATCATTTCCTCTCTCACACTTAGGTCTTCAGTTTAGCTGGGGTTGATTCTTCCTATTTTGTGAGGTGTGGTCTAGATTCCTTTCTTTCCTCTGTGGGCCACCCATCAACACAGCACCAATTACTGAAAAGACCATCCCTCCCTCACAGCTAATGGTACCTGTGTCCTTTTCTGACTGTTCTGTTCCATAGGTCTTACCCGCTCCCTCACCAGCACAGTGCTTCGGGATCACTCTGCCAGTCACATGTTATCATCAGTGTATCAGCTCCATTCAAGATCACCTCGACTATACTTGAGCCTTTGCATTCCTACATGAATGTCAGAACTGGCAGGTCAATTTCTAAGTATAAGCATGTCAAGTTAAAATTCCTTCTGCCCATGCTTTCCTTGCATCCCCCGATTTTGACATATTATTTTCATAGAGTTCGAGGTATTTCCTATTTCTGTTGTGATCTCTTTGACCCATGAGTTCCTGGATATTTCCAAATACTTATGGTTTTCCTAGTTATCTTTTTTTTAAAAATATTTATTTTTTAGTTGTAGGTGGACACAATATCTTTATTTTTATATGGTGCTGAGGATCGAACCTAGTGCCTCCCGCGTGCTAGGCGAGCACGCTACCACTGCACCATAACCCCAGCCCTTCCTAGTTATCTTGTTGTTACTGATTTTGATTTCAGCACCAGAGGGTGTATTCTGTTTGATTTCGATCCTTTCAGACCTACTGAGACCTGTTCTGTGGCCCAGCCTTTGGGTCACCTCTCTGAATGCCATACAGGACAGAGAGAGAGGGTGTGCCGAGTGCCGTGTTGGATGCCATCAGGGCAAACTTCTACCTGGAGTCATTTTCCTTCAACCTAAGTAATTTCCCTAGTACTTCCTGTAAAATGGGTCTGCTGGATAAATTCCCTTTTCTTTTATACAACAGTCTCTATTCACCTCATTCTTGAGACAGTTGGCATCCTACACTTGGCTGACAGGCCACCTTCCAATACTCAAAGAGGCTGCTCCACTCTCTCCCAGCTCCCACGGTTGCTGATAGGAAGTCAGCTAGTTCGAGTCTCTGCCCCCTGCATGCCACGTGTTGTTTTTCTACGGCTATTTTTTAAAATTTTTCATTTCATATTTGCTTTCCAGCAATTCGACTATGACGTACCAACACTTGGTTCTCCTTGAGTTGAACACAGAATTTCTCAAATATGTAAATTCATGTCTCTCCCCACGTATAGGAAATTCCAGTCATTTTTCTCCAGATACCTTTCCCCGCCCAGTCCTTCTCTCCTTCCTGTGAGTTGTGCACACATGGACAGTGACATTGCCCCACAGGTTCTCTCTTCTCCTCCCTCCTTCTCAGGCTGGGGAAGTGCTCCTGAGACAAGGTCAAGTTCAGTGCATGTCCCCTGCTCTTTTCTCCGTCCAGTTCACTTTACATTGAAGACATTTTTATTTTCAGTTCCAGAATTTCCGTTTGAAACTATAGTTTCCATTATCTGTTGTGGTTTTGTAACCTGCTCCCTGGTTGAAGCCTGTGGACCTGCCGTCAGGCGTCATGTCCGTGGGGTTGCCTCAACGTCCCTGTTTGCTGATTCTACCATCTGGGTCCCGTCAGGGTCAGTCTCCAGCCCCTCCATTCTGAGAATGAATAACATCACTTTCTTTTAATATTGGTGGATTTTGGATTGTATCCTTGACATTATGATAGTCTGTGGTGAGTCTGTATTCTTTTATAATAGTTTTGTGTTTTGTGTTAGTTGGCAATTGACTTGATGAGACTCAAGACTATACATTTTGTCCTTGGGGAACTTTTGTTTTTTTGGTATTGGAGATTGAACCTAGGGGCATTCTACCACTGGGCTACATCCCCAGTTTTTTTTTTTTTTGGAGACAGTACCTCACCAGGTTGCCCGGGCTGGCCTCAAACCTGTGATCCTCCTGCTTCAGCCTCCCAACTTGTTGGGATTACAGGAATGCGCCACTGTGCCGGGCACACACCCTGTCCTTTGAACACCAGCTCAAATCACATTTCAGCTGTTTTATTCTTGGCCAGGTTGTTTGGGGTCTGCCGGACACATGTGGTTCCGAGGTTAACTAAAGACTTAGGCAAGGGTTATCACCTGATATGGATCTCCCCTTCTCTGGGATGCCCCTTGCTTCCAGAGGGTATCGTTGCCCCACTCTATCTTCCAGCTCGTCAGGCCAGAATGACTTCAGGTTTTTGCTGGAGTTTTATCTGCTCTACAAGGTCTGGCCTGAGTCTTGACCTCAGGCAAGAAGCTGTGGACACAGGTGACTCACCCAGCATCTCCCTTCTTCCTAGTGTTGGCTCCTCTCCAGAATCTACTGCCTGTCCTCTCCAGAATCTACTGCCTGTGCTCACACCACCGCTAAGTGCTGGTTTGCATTCTGCCTGGCTTACGGCACCACATCAGGGAGGGCTAGTTCAATAGGAGTTTACTCTATCATGCTGGAAATAGAAGCTCAAACTCTCAACTTATGTGAGCAAAAACAAGAAGGAAAAAAACAGCTGGAATTTATCAATTCATTTTGTTGCTGGGTGTGGTGGTGCACGCTTGTAATCCCAGTGACTTGGGAGGCTGAAGCAGAGTTGCAAGTTCCAGGCCAGCCTCAATGTAGCAAGAACCTATGCCAAAAAAATAAAACAGAATTCAATCCCAGGGCTATGGTGTGGATCTGAAATGTCCCCGAAAGGCCCATGTGTGTAGGATTTGGTGCCCAGCATGGTGCTACTGGGAGGTGGTGGAGCCTTTAGCGGGTGGGCCCAGAGGGAGGTCCCTCAGGCATTGGCAGTGTGCCCTCCAAGGGGACTGCGAAGCCCCACTCCTTCCTTTTCTTTTCTTTTGCTTCCTGGCCACGAGGTGGTGGTTTTGCTGTGCCACATGCTTCTGCCATGGTCAGCTGCCTCACCATAGGCCCAAAGCCATGGGCTCAACTGGTCATAGACTAAAACCTCCAAAACGGAGCAAAAATAACCCATTTCTCTTTGTAAGCTTATTTTTTCCCTAGGTATTTTGCTATAGTGACAGCTAACACACCTACTCTCCTGAAAAACTTTAGTTTCACAGCAGGTGCTTTGGAACGGGCACCAAGCCGTAAGTTCTGTCATTGGTAAAGTTCGTTAGCAGGTATTGTTAGGTTGAGACATACAAGCTGAGATATTAGATGCTGACCACTCAATATCAACTAAAAGGAAAAGAAAATTGAAACTTTTAAAGTAAGACCCCTATAAGAATATAAAAAACCAAACACTGCAACATAAAACTAATGAAAAGACTGGCGGAAAAAATTGTAAAACATGATTGAATGGCAGGCACAGGGGCACATGCCTATAATCCTAGCTACTCCAGAGGCTGAGGCAGGAGGATCACAAGTTCAAGGCCACCCTGGCAGCTTGTTGAGACCCTGTCTCAAAATGAAAAACGAAATGGGCTGGGGTGTGGCTCAGTGGTAGAGTGCCCCCGAATTCAATCCTCAGTAACAAAAACAAAAACATAATTGATAGATGTTAGAGAAGAAAACTAAATACCTAGAGGGATCTACCATGTTGAAGAACATGAGGACTCAACATGGTAATCAAGTTGTTTCTCCCAAACATGATCTGTATTTTCTCCCAAATGTAAAACAATTCATGAAAAATTCACAAAATAAATTTCCCCCTAGTACTGGGAACTGAATTCTGTGCCCTGCACATACTAGGGACGTGTTTCACCATTGTCCTACATTCCTAGCCATTTTCATGTTTTTTATTTTGAGACACAGTCTTGCTAAGTTGCTCAGGCTGGCCTTGAACTTGTGATCCTCCTACCTCAGCCTCTGAAATAGAGTCCTTGGAATTACAGGTGGGCATCATTGCACCTGGCTGGAATTTGGGTTTTACAAATTTGAGATGTGACGTGAAGGTGGGGTGTTATTTTAGGAATCAACCATTGCAAAAAGGAATTCTAAAGAACCACCTGAGGGGCATCTTGCTTTAGGGAAGTCCAAAGCACTGCACTTTCCAGGAAGGGTGGAGGTGAGATGCCACCCAGCTGCTCACCTGGATCTAAGGCCCGTCTCTTTGGTACTTTGGGATGGAGACGCTCAGGAAGGCCGACTCTCCAGAGTGCTGTCAGGAGAGGGTAGTGCCTCCTGAACTTCCCATAAGCTCCTCTCTGTGAAGCCCAGCCTCAGGGCTATGGTTGCCCTTGGTGGGAGTTAGCCAAGAGACTGCTCTTCAGGTTTCGCTGGGGCTTACCAACAGTTCACTTGGGAGGTCCCGTGTCTGTCTCAGGAGGAAGAAGCCTGTCTCTAGTTAGTTAGCGGAGTGCAGGCATCTCACCACTGGTGTCCAGCTGTGCTTAGGGTGTGGATGGAGGAGCTGATCGGCCCTGGGGCTTGGCAGCCTGCAGGTCTAAAACCTGGCTTTTCCCCCTACCAAGGTGCAACCACAAGCCAAGGACTTAACCTTCTCAGGCTTTGGTTCCCTCTCCTGCATAGGGGCTCAGGCAGGCACACAGGGAGTGGTAAGTACTTGGTCTTTTTTACTACTGGGGCCCCTCAGCCTTGTCCCTGAGTGAGAGAGTCCTGATTGAGCAGATTTGAGCATCAACATTTTCTTGGGAAAATGGGGCAGGGAGGGATTGTCTTGTCTACTGTCCACAGCCCCCTCCCTGCCCCTCCAGTGTAGGCTGCTGTGTCCTATCCCAGCTCCCAGGTTTGTGTCCTCAGTTGAGGGTCTGGTCAGGCTCTCTAGGGCTTTCTCTGCAGGAGTGTACAGACTGATAATTAGGCATACACGGTTGAATCATGTCCCCCTCCCTCCAATTCATATACACCCAGAACAAAAGAAGGGACTTTATTTGGAGGTGGGGTCTTTGCAAATGTAATGAGTTAAAGACCTCTCAAAATTATTCTGGATTTAGGTCCCAAATCCAAGGACAGATGTCTCTATAAAAGGAGAAGCACTGGCAACTTAGGAGGCAAAAAAGGGAGAGGATACTGACATATAGGCAGAAGCAGTGGGGACGGGCTGGAGAGATGCTCCCCCAAGAAAGGACCACCTGGAGCCACAAGAAGCTGGAAGAGGCAGGAAGGACCCTCCTCTATTGCCTCCAGAGGGAGTGCGGCTTTGTCCACAACTTGATTTCTGACTTTGGCTTTCAGAACTGTAAGAGCAATTTGTGATAATTTATGGCAGCCCTAAGAAATTCGTGTACTTGTATTGGCACCGTAGGTATGCGCTCATGAGCTCATTTCTTGGATATGGGTCCATTTTGACCGTGCGCATGTCCCTCTGAGTCTACACAGCTGAGAAAGGCTGCCTGATGGGCCGGTGAGGTCACCCAGGAAGCAGAACCCTGGGACCCAACCTCAGGCCCCCAACTGCGTGTTCTTTTAAAAACAATCTGCAGGAGCTGGGTGCGGTGGCCACAACTGTAATCCCAGTGACTTGGGAGGCTGAGGCAGGAGAATTGCAAGTTCAAGGCCAGCCTCATGCAATTGAATGAGACCCTATCTCAAAATAAAAAATAAAAAGGGCTTGGGGGGCTGGGTTGCGACTCAGTGATAGAGTACTTGCCTAGCACGTGTGAGGCACTGGGTTTGATCCTCAACACCACAAAAAAAATAAAATAAAGGTATATATATAAAAAAGGGCTGAGTGTTCAGTGGTAAAGCAACTCTGGGTTCAATCCCTAAGACACATACACACCATCAACAAAAAACCTGTGGTACGACAGACTTCAGCACTGTATGTTGCTTGAACCCAGAACACCATGGAATCACAGGATGAGGTTATATTTATTCTTAAATTTAAGTGTGTCTGATGCTCTATCTTTTTTTTTTTTAAATATTTATTTTTTAGTTGTAGGTGGACAGAATATCTTTATTTTATTTTTATGTGGTGCTGAGGATCTAACCCAGTGCCTTATGCGTGCTAGGCGAGCACGCTACCACTGCGCCACAACCCCAGCCCCTGATGCTCTATCTTTATGGAAAAAATGATACTGCTTGCTGAATTTAAAAGGCCCACAGAATTGCTGGCTTGGGAAGCTGCTGCTTTGGCCACCTGCTCATCCAGCAGCAAGGCTGTAGTATTTTGGGGTCTGCCACTCTTCCTCATTCCTGATTTTCTTCCATGTTTCCATGTAGTGTTGATAGTTTCCAATTGTTATAATCTCCTTTTCTTTTCATGCTGTGCAGGACTTCATACTACACAAGTCCTAACTGCTTGTGGCAACCTGTGAACCATACATTTAAAGAAAGATCTTTCCTGCCGGGCGTGGTGGCTCAAGCCTGTAATCCCAGCACTTAGGGAGGCTGAGACAGGAGAATCGTGAGTTCAAAGCCAGCCTCAGCAACGGCGAGGCACTAAGCAACTCAGTGAGACCCTGTCTCACAAAATAGGGCTGGGGATGTGGCTCAGTGGTCGAGTGCCCCTGAGTTCAATCCCTGGTACCAAAAAAAAAAAAAAAAAAAAAAAGATAGATCTTTCCTGAGTCTCCAGGGTGGCCAGGGCTAAGGAGCTGTGTGTCCATTGCCCTTGTGAACTCTTGTGGGGAGGGGAGGAGCCCATCCCCACCCCTACCTTATCCTCTAGGTGGGCAGTGCTTTTGAAAACAACTGCCTGAGCCATGGCTCCTACATTGCCCAAACATTTTTGGTGCACAGGACCATTCTGCAAGGGATGCTGGGATGAGTGGGCATGGTTCCTTAACTTTGCCACACTTCCTGAAGCTCTGGGCTGGGGGGAGCTCTAGAGGGCACTGGCCGTGATATGAGCAAGTGCATGGGTGGAGGCTGAGCCCAGCCTGCAGGGGCTCAGGATCATAAGGGGCAGAGGGCTCCTAGAATGGCCTTTGGAGGACCCACAAGCCACTACTGTGTGGCTGACTCTTACAGATTTCAGCAGCAGGGCTGGGGTTGCAGCTCAGTGGTAGAGTGCTTGCCTAGCCCATGTGAAGCACTAGGTTCAACCCTCAGCACCATATAAAAATAAATAAAATAAAGGTATTGTGTCCATCCACAACTTAAACAAAACAAAAAAACAAAACTTTCAGCATATTGCAGGGTAGGAGTGTGAGTGGTGGGAACCCCCAAAGTTACATGGGCCTTGGGGCTGGGGACCTGGGAATCTGGGTTTTGTTCACCTGGCATCCAGCCCCAAACTCACCTGGGAGTTTTGAGGGACACACACAGCTGTACATCTGGTCTGTCAGTACCCAAACTGCACAGGGGGGACTGATGGCAGCCTGCTGACGATGGCTTGACCTACTTTGAAATTTTCTAATTAGTCAACATTTAAAAATTCCGAGATTTGGGGCTAAGTAAAGTGGTAAAGTGCTTGCCTACCACGTACCAAACCCTGGGTTCCATCCCCAGCGCTGCAAAAACAAAACCAAAAAACTGAGATTTTACACGTAAGTCCAAATTTTTGCTCCCGTTGAAGATTCAGGCCATGCCTACGCTGAGCTTAAGGTGCCCTTGGAGCGGGGCACAGCGCCCTCACGCTCGCTCCCCGCGTCCCCACGCTTCCTCACACCCAGCCTGCCGTGTTCTTGTACATTCCGGTCCTCTGGGGACCCACGTTCAAATACGAAATTCGCGTTGTACCTTATAGGATTTCTCCCGAACGCCTTTCCTAGGCTCCAGTCTGCGTTGCTCCTTAGGGACACCGGTGTCAGGAGAACAGGCGGGGGAGGGTCGTGCACTGCAGGCATCAGGCAGCTGGGAAGGGTCCCGGGGGCCCGCACGCGCCGGGACGCCGCTCCGGAGCGCAGCAGGCCCTCTAAGGTCGGCAGCCCCGCCGCCCGCGGTGCTCCCGGCGGTCGCGGCCAGCAAGGACGACCCGGGGCCTCAGGGGCAGGGGGTCCGGGCCAGGGGCCTTTCTGGACACCGTTTCTGGGCATTTCCAACGGGGGAGGGGGCGGAGAAAAGAAAACCAGCGGGGTCAGTGACACCGTCCTGCGCTTGAAACACTCGCCTGCCAGAAAGGAGTGCAGTGCTGCCCGAGGCGCGGTAGAGACTAGGTGCGTGCACACTTGGTTCAGGCGATTTATTACCCTACCCGCCCCCAAACAGAAAGAAGGGCAGAAGACGGCTTCCGGCCGCGGCTGGTGCAGGCGCTGCGCTTACCGGCGCTCGGCGGGAGCCCACGTCGTCCGCAGTGTCCTCCGCCCGGCTCGCCGCAGCCATTTTGGAACGGCGGAGACAAAGAGCAAACCCGCCACCCGCGCCCCGACCGCCGGCCTCAGGCGCCACCACCGCTGCATCCGCCGGCCCGCGCCAGCGCCCGCGCCCGCTCCCGCACCGGTACCCGTAACCCTACTCTGCGCCCGCGGCCGGCCTCTGGCGTTCGCGGCCATTGGCCGCGCCTTTTAAGCGCGCGCCGCAGCCAATCAGCGGCGCCAGGGCGCGGGCGGGGGCGGCGCGCGCCGCCGCGCCTGCGCAGTGCGGCGCCCCTCCCCCGTCCCCCGCCGCGCCCCCGCCCGCCCCGCGCGCCGCCCCCCGCCCGCCCCGCGCCCCGCTGGAACCTCCTCCTGCCCAGGCGCGCTCGGCCGAGCGGCGGCGGCGGCGGCGGCGAGGAGGAAAGATGGCGGCGGGCTCGGATCTGCTGGACGAGGTCTTCTTCAACAGCGAGGTGGACGAGAAAGTGGTGAGCGACCTGGTGGGCTCGCTCGAGTCGCAGCTGGCGGCCAGCGCGGCCCACCACCACCACCTCGCGCCGCGCGCGCCCGAGCTGCGGGCCGCGGCCGCCGGCGCGCTCGGGAACCATGTTGTGAGCGGCAGCCCGGCCGGAGCCGCGGGCGCAGGGCCGGCCGCCCCCGCCGAGGGCGCGCCCGCAGCGGCGCCGGAGCCGCCCCCCGCAGGTAGAGCGCGGCCGGCGGGCGGGGGGCCGCGGCGCGCGGGCCCCGGCTCACCGCGCCGCCCGCTTGTCCCCGCAGGGCCCGCGCCGGCGCCCGCCAAGCTGAGGCCGCCGCCCGAGGCCAGCGCGGGGCCCTGCCCGGCCGCCGCCGCCGCCGCCGCGGGGCCCGAGCCCGCCGCCGCCGCCCCGCCCGCCGGCCCCGGCCCCGGCGCCGCCAAGCCCGGCCCGCCCGGCCCGCCCGGCCCCGGCGCCGCGCAAACTTTGAATGGGAGCGCCGCGCCGCCCACCGCGCCGCACGCCGCACCTGCTGTCAGCCCGGTCAACAACGGGCCCGCGCCACCGCCCGCCGCCGGCTCCGTCATCCAGGCGGCCCCCGCGCCCGCGCCCGCCGCGCCCTCGCCGCCCGCCGCGCCCGCGCCCGCCGCGCCCCCGCCGCCCGCGCCCCCCGCGCCCGCCGCGCCCGCCCGGCCGCCCGGCCTCCCCGCCGCGCCCGCGCCCCCCGCGCCCGCCGCCGCGCAGAACGGCGCCGCCCCCGCCCCCGCCCCCGCCCCGGCCTCCGGGGGCGCCGCGGGGCTCAGCGGCCAGTCGGGGCCCGGCGCGCCCGCGCAGGGGGCCAAGGCCGAGCCACCCAAGACGGCGGGGCCAGCGGCGGCGGGCGCGGCGGCCGGCGTGCTGCTCGGGCCCGCGATGCAAGGGGCGCTGCCCGGGCCCACCGGCGGCCCGCCGCCAGCTCCTGGCGCCCCCGCGGGGCTGCCCAAAGGCGCGGCCGGCGCGGCGACCCCCAGCCTGCCTCGGACGCCTTCGGCCGCTACCGGCGGTATCCGGGCCACCCTGACGCCCACCGTGCTGGCTCCTCGCCTGCCGCAGCCGCCGCAGAACCCGACCAACATCCAGAACTTCCAGCTGCCCCCAGGTGAGTGGACGCGCGGGGCGGGAGGGGAGGGGAGGGCGGGTCGGGCGGCCGCCGATCCAGGAAGTTCTGGGCAGCGTTCTGGGGCCGTGCCCGGGCCGCCTGCCTCGCGGCTTGCCTGCGGCGGCCGGCCGAGGAGCGCCTCTGCCCAGGTGCGGAGGCCGGCTTGGGTGTCCGGTGAGCCAGCGAGGCTGCTGGACCACCCTGGCTTGGATCGGCTGCTGCTCCTCCTGGTGGGCCTTGCTGCCTGTCTACGCTTCTGAGTTACTCGCCCAGGGGCTTCTCGTGGAGGCTGCCCTGCACTGCTGCCCCTGCTTATCCTGGGCAGCGTGGGGTCATGCCTGTTCTGAGGGCTTCCCAGTGCCGAAGCTCGTGGGGGACCTTGTTTCTTCATGTGGCGGTGCCTTCGCTGAACTCCGCTGCCTCATCGTTAACCCAGGGCTGCCATGGTGGGCCAAGAGGACACCCTCCTCCTTGTGCGGGTGAGGTCCAGGCTGGGCACCCTCCTACCCCCCAGGTGGGGAAGTCTGAAGGGAAAGCTGGGCTTTCTGCTGCCACCAAAGGCTGAGCCAGTGCTGAGGCTTGGAGCTGTTTCAGCTCCAGGTTGGTCCTGAGAGTGGCCTTGGGCTTTTGTTGTTGCCATGCCCTGAGGTCAGTGTGACACTCCCAGCCTGGGGTCTGGGGTGCAGGAGGTAGGGGATGTGGAGCCCACACACGTTCAGGGGATGCTTTGAGTGCAGAATCTGCTTCAGCCTCTGCCTTCTCCACACTCCCTCTGCTTTGTCACCCTGTGTTCTTTGGGGCCCCTGAGGTTTGACCGGTGATCTCCTGCCCAGCATTGCCCAGCATTGCCGGCCAGGCTGCTGTTTGGGAGTGCTCAGACTGGAGCCTCCCACTGGACCCTGGGCTGGCGTGCTGGCTTCTGAGCACTCCTCTTGCGGTACTAGGGACATGTGCAGCAGTTGTAGCTGCTCCGCGGCGGTGGCAGTGGCAGTAGTAGCAGACCAGCGAGCGAGGAAAACATGGCCCTGCCACCAGTCCTCCTCTGCTTTCTGGGAAAAGCTGAGGTCAGTTCAAAGAATTGTGGCCTCTTAGGAGCAGGTTTTCTTGTCATCGCCCTTGGGTTTCAGGGCTGCTGGTTACATGTGTGACCTGCTTCGCTTGGGCAAGAGCAGGGACGTGGGAGCTGTAGAGAGTGACTGGGTGGCAGCAGGGGCGCCCTGCTTTAAGGAGGAAAAGAGCAGGTGTGAGAGAGGCACCCAGGAATTTGCGGGGTGTTCTTACCACACCTGCGGGCAGCGGACAGTGTGCAGTGACGGGTGTTTGATGGAAGGCTCTGTTGCTGGTTGTGTGTTTTGACCTTTTGGTGTAAAATCTGGCTAAGTTTTAGGTGTTGATTTACAAAGGCGGTTCATGGTGTGGCCTGTTGGGTGAAATGCCACTGTAACTTGTACCTACCTAAGAAAGCACCCTTGCAGTGGTCCTGCCTGTTTCAGCAGTCCTCCCTTGCAGCAAGGATGTCCCCACGCTGCCTTTTCATCATGACTGCTGATGCCTAGGTGCCCATGGCATCCTCGCCCATGGCCATCTGTGGTTGGCCAGGTTTCATGCTCTGAGCATCTTACAGGTAAAGTCCATCTCTTTTTTTCTCCTTGGGAGAAGGAACACAATCGAAAAGGGTGGCCCATCTCCACCTCAAGCTGTCCTGAGACTCCCTTCTGCCTTCTGTTTTAAGGTCAGTGTTAGGGCTGGCTGTGCTTGACCAGAAGACAACTTGAAAAAGATGCAAGGAAGTGTTGTTTGTGCTCCTTCTCCTGGGTCTCTGCTTCAGGACTCCTGCGTGTGGGAGCAGAGAGCAGCTCCCATGCACTCTTGGACTGTAAATGCTCTGCCAGGAGCTGTGTTTTAATGTGGCCCTGTGTCTTCTGGGAAATGAAAGATTGACATTCATCTCTGCAAGCACCCTTCAGTTGTTCTTTGGTCAGAAACACTTATCAATTATGTTACTTTGTTTTAATAGTGAAAGCTAAACAAGCATAGTTAAATCCACCATCAGTGCTCCAAGCCAGGGCACTCCTTTCTTAAACAGGGCAGTCCATTCTTGAGAGCTACAGTGATGAGTTGTAAATACTCTAGCTGTAGCCTGTGATCGGTGGATCAGGAAATGCTGGACTCTTGTGATGGATGCTGCTGCTTCATAATAAAAATGCATAGACCAAAGGTGGAAGGCCAGCAAAACTCACAGGTGGCTGACAGCTCCTCATTAGGACTCTGGTGCAGACTGGTGGAGTGAGGATCAGGGGAAGGCAGGGTTTTGGAGCTGCACACAGGTGTCTCATGGAGTAGTGTGTGCAGTGTGAAAGGGCACCTTGCCGCTCCTAGCTCCCTTCCTGGCTGGAGGTTGTGGTGGGAGAAGGCAAGGGGGATGGCTTTCCCCTGAGGTCCTGAGGCTGAGTCCTGGGCCTTGAGTAAAGCTTCATCCCCACATCTCCCTGTGAGCTTTAAATAAACATGTGATTTGGTTTTAGCAAACTCAGTCTTGATATTTTTTGTCAGGACTATTTTGTAAGACATCTATGTTACCATAGTTGTATTTGCTCGTTTGAAGGTGCCAGAGTCTAAGTCCTACCTACTGAGGATGAGGAAAAGACTTAAGAGACGTGTGGAAACAGTGACATAGCCGTTGTCATGGTGTTGTCCAAGAACACCGAAAGCACTGGCTGCTCGTGTGTAACCTGGGGTGGTCTAACGTCAGAGTCGTCCTAATGTCCAGTGATCAGAGTTGAAAAGAGGAGAAAGTGATGTGACCCCAAAATTAGCATGTGGGTAAGTGGTTTTAAAAGATCTTTTTTGGATAGGCAGGTGCTGCATTGAAGTTGCTAATTTCTAAAGGCTGTCTTGTGATGTGGCAAATTGGCACATTCCTTACTGTGCCTCTGTTTATTCTGACTTCCTGTAGGACTTACTGTCCTGTGGCTCTAGGTCCCTGTTTCAGGACAGAAAGCCTCGTCCTCCCCATTGGCCTAGATGGTTGTCCTGGGGATGTCGGTATGCTGCCTTTTAAGGTGATGCATCATAAGGTGGCTCTGTGTTGGAGGACAGGCGTCTGGGGCACCGTTTCACACCCTCCTAGGGCGATCGCTGCTGTGGGGAAGGGAAAGCCCCTCCGTGGCTGGTTGTACCTTTTGGGCTGGTTCTCCTGAGGCTTAGTACTCAGATCGGACTGTAGAAGAAGTAGGGCCACTACTGGGGCTAAGGGAGCTGGCGTCTTGGTGGCCAGCTTTGGCTCAGAGTGCAGGTGCTCTGTCTCAAGAGGAGTTGTTGGAAGTTTAGATGGCGTTACTTGTGGGCATAGATACTGTTTGGTCTGGGGTCTGAGGAGAGTGTTCATGAGCCCTCAGTTTCCTGGCTGTGGAGTGAGATTGGCTCTTTGAAAGATGTGGAGTTCCATCCAGATGAGGTGTGCACCCTTTTAGTTTTGTAACGTTTTCTCTATTTCAAGTCAGATGTTGCTGTAGAAGTAGTGAAATCTCAGGACAGCTTTGCTGAGGGGATCCATGTCTAAAGTGCTGCCAGTAGGGCCACTGAAGTTGTCACAGGTGTGTGCTGCCTGCCTGCCCACGTGGTGCCGGCTGTGCAGGGTGAGCCTGGCTGGGGAACTTGATTTAGGCCAGAGGCCTTGACCTAGTGTTCTCCTTGGTATTCTCAGGGAACAGTAACAAGAACAAGGAGAAGTAATATTTGGGGAGCTGATAAGAATAGCACTAGGCCGCTATACTTAGGGTGGAGCAAAGGTGGCTTCCCTGCGCTTCCCTGCTGCACCGCTGGGTTGGAGGGATGCCTGTGGGGGGCATGCCCTGACTGATCTCTCCTGCTGGCTTGTCACCATCATGTTGGGGTGAATGCAGTGTCCTTGGCGATGGGGTGGGGTTGGCTTACTCTAGTCTGCAGGTGTCTTGGAGTTGGTGTGCCTTCTGTTCTGATAGCAGTAGAAGCAGAGCCTGTGGACACTCATGGGACTGCCACTCTGGCTGCTTACTGTGCTTGGTGCTCTGCATTCATGGAGGACTCTTAAGTCTTTGTATCTGTAGGTAGAGCCTTATTTTTGGGGGCCCTGTAAAAAGGCTGCTTAGGAAGATGGACTTCTGGCTTACCTAGGGCTTAATGACCTGAGATTCCCCAGGAACAGGCCCTGCTCCTACGAGGGCTTTACTTGTGCTGGGGATCTTTGTCCCCTGTACATCTGCACAAGTGACCCAGGGTAGCTGTCAGATCAGGATGGTCCTAACCCTCTTTAGCCCCTGCCCTGGAAATGGAGCAGCTGGGGCACAGGCCCTGCCTCTGTGTCCTTGAACTCAGAATGATGTCAAGGTAGTCTCTGTGTGCTTCCAAGTCTAGTTCAGTGTATAAACTATAAGCTTTCCTCCATGTAAGTGATAAATTTGAAGAGAGCTTTTTACAAATAGATGGTTATATGTGAGTTGATCAAAACATAATTAAAGCCGGGTGCGGTGGTGCAAGCCTATAATCTCAGCACTTTGGGAGGCTGAGGCAGGAGGATCACGAGTACAAAGCCAGCCTCAGCAACAGCGAGGCGCTAAGCAACTCAGTGAGACCCTGTCTCTACATAAAACACAAAATAGGGCTGGGGATGTGGCTCAGTGGTCGAGTGCCCCTGAGTTCAATCCCTAGTACCAAAAAAAAAATAAACCATAATTAACAACTGTTTTGGGGAATCTTGAAAAGAAGAGAGATAAAAGGGCTCTGGAGAAATTTGCCTGAGATTTGGGGTAATCTGCATTGTTCTCAGAAGCACTTTTACTTTTCTTCATGTGGATGATAGCCAGAGCCTCGAATTTGCTACCTGGGAACAGTTGCTGTTTGGGGCTCTTGCCTGGGAGCCTGTGGGTTGCAGGTTGGCACCCTTTTAGTTAGGCCTCCGATGGTAATAAAGTTAAGTTAAAGTGGGTGGGAGGGCTGGGCATAGTGGCGCTTACCTGTGATCCCAGTGACTTGGGAGGCTGAGGCAGGAGGGTCTCAAGTTTCAGGCCAGTGTTAGCAACTTCGTGAGACCTCCGCTTCAATACATAAATAAATACAAAGGTCTGAGGACGTAGTTCAGTGGTAAAGTGCTGCTGGGTTCAATTCCTAGTACCCCCTCCCCCCAAAAAACATTAGGAGATGGGAGCTTTTGGTTCTTTGCTGCAGGACTTCAACTGGGTCTGGTGTGGCTGGCTGCCTCCTGGACACATCTGCCTGCACTGGGCCGAGGTGGCCTTTGTGTGGCATGGTCAGTGCTGGTGGCACAGGGCGGTTATGGAGTCGCTGAGTGGAGCAGCACTGGAAGGGTGTGTTTGAGGATGAGGAGCGTTCTATTTCCATGGAGGGTGTGAAAGCTTCGGATTAAAATTATTTGATTTTTACATAATTTTGAATATTTGTATCAAGGAATATGAAAAAAAAAAACCAAGGAAATAAAATCATCCACAGTTAGGCCACTGACCCTGATTTGAAGAAGTGTGTAGCACAGACCCCGGACCCACTCATTTACTCTGAACTGGTCTCCGGCTTCTGTGGCGCCAGCATCCCTCTGCTGTGTGTGAGCGGACAGTGGGCAGTGTCTGTGAGAATCGCATGTCTCCTGAGCACAGGAGACGCTGGCTTCCAGTGCAGCCCTGCAGGCCTGTGGAGCTGTGGAGTTTGCCTGCCTTCCTGAGATGGGCGTGTGGATGGGATGCCCACAGGCATGTGGGAAGGTGTGGCCTGAGGAGCAGACAAGGTTGCTTGCTGGCTCCCAGTCTTGCAGTGGGGGGGTGCTGGGGGGGTGCTCGGGATGTGGCCCTCAAGGAGGCTGCTTCTGGATATGCTTACTCCAGAGGCCAGGGAGCTCCTGGGAGTTGGTCATGGTCCTATTGGATGTCGGGCTTTAGAACAAAGCTCAACTTTAAGCAGGTTCTGTTGCTCCACAGAGGCTTACTTTGGGGGGCCTGAGGTCTGAGTGGGCACTGAGTGGGACAGGAGAGGAGCCAGGAGAGCTGAACTACTCCCTTGGGTGCTGGTGCAGCCTGGAGCACCCTGGCAGGGCAGAGGCTTGGGAGTCTGGACTTTGTGAAGAAGGTGCTGGAGGGTGGTGAGGCAGCTGTCCTCACAGGTGTCCTGATTCACAGTGGATGGAAGGGGACAAGAGACAACCTTTTCATTTTCTGGCTATGTGCTACACACATGGAAAGTTTTTTTTTTTTGTATGGGTGAATTGAACCCAGGGTACTTTACTACTGAGCCACATCCCCAACCTTTTTTATTTTTTATTTGAAAATGAAAGAAATAGGTCTTGCTACTGTTGAGGCTGGCCTGGATCCTCCTGCCTCCGCCTCCTGAGTCACCAAGATTACAGGCATGTGCAGTGATTTTATGTCTTGTGGCTCTTTTAAGGGATTTTATGTCTTGTGGGTCTTTCACAAGGGAGCTCTGGTGGTGGTTCCTGTGGTCCATACAGGCTGTGTGGATGAGCAGTACTACAGTCTTGAGACCAGCCTGCTCTGAGGCTGGGTTAACTTTGTAAAAATGTTGGGGAGTGCTGGTGTCTTAGGGTTAGCACTGGCACTTGAGAGAGAGACAGGGATGTGCTCCTGGATGGCGTTGCAATGTAACTTTGTAATAAGAATTAAAGTCACTTGGAAAGGACTTCTTTCCAACCTGTTTTTTGAGTATAAAGTTATTTTAGGGTGCCAGCTATGGTGGTACGTGCCTATAATACCAGTGACTCGGGAGGCTGAGGCAGGAGGATAGCAAGTTCCATCCAGGTCAGCCGTAGCAACTTAGTAAGACCCTGTCTCAAAATATAAAAAAGGGTTGGGGGTGTAGCTCCGTGGTAAATTGCCTTTGGGTTCAATCCCTGGTACCCAAAACAAAAACAATTCTATGTTCATTATAGGAAGTTAACCTTTTATTAGGCTATTATTTAGCCTTTTTGGATGCAGATGAATTTCTGCATTTTTATTTTTATTTTTTTAAATATTTTTTTAGTTGTAGATGGACACAATGTCTTTATTTTATTGCTTTGTATGTGGTGCCAAGGATCGAACCCAGGGCCTCACACATGTGAGGCAAGCGCTCTACTGCTGAACTACAATCCCAGCCCTGCATTTTGATTTTTATAGAATAAGAATTACTCCTCAATCTTGCTGAGTGTGACTTGTCTTGTCCTGCCCCTGTCTGGTGTGCTGCCCTCGCCCCTTAGTGGTCCTTGAAGCTCTGTTCCACTGCCTGGATCCAGCATGCAGGTTGCTGTGCTGAAGTCCCCCCACTTGTAGGTGCATATCTTTACACAGTCTGTGTATCTGAGGGGTTGAACATTTCAAAGGCTACAAACTGCCTTCTAGGAGCTGGGCCAGTTTATACTTTGAAAACCATTGCTACTGCACGCCTGTAATCCCAGCAGCTCGGGAGGCTGAGACAGGAGAATAGCGAGTTCAAAGCCAGCCTCAGCAAAAGCAAAGTGCTAAGCAACTCAGTGAGACCCTGTCTCTAAATAAAATACAAAATAGGGCTGGGGGTGTGGCTCAGTGGGCGAGTGCCCTGACTTCAATCCCCAGTCCCCGCCCCCTGCAAAAAACAAAACAAAAATTACTGCGGAGATGTGACTTTTCAGAAATTGAGAGCCATTCTGTAGGAAGACAGCTGTGGTTAAGGGAGATTAGACCTTGTCCATGAGGATGTTGGGCCATTTATTCTCAGCTGATTTTGCCTGTGGGCATTCATGCATCTAAGACTATGTGTTAAATCAGTGAGCACTGTTGATATGGGTGCTGGGGTGCAGCCTTTCGGTCTCAGGCTGCAGAGCCCTTGCTTTCCTGGTGTGGCTCTTTTTGGGGAGGAGGGAGGCCATTAATGAAGATTTGCTGGGAGATATTTCTGATCGTGGAGAGTGCCTGTGGCTGAGAGGACTGCTGAACTTTTCTGAGGAGTCTTAAGTGAGAAGAGGTGACCTGGTCCTTGCGGCTAGGATGAGGAAGAGGTGCAGATTCCCAGATCTGATTGGGTGGATGGGCTGGCATGGAGCTGTCATTGTAGAGGTTCTGGGTGCTTGAATAGATTCCAGCTCAGGAGTCATTGCAAGTTTAAGCAGGGTGACAACAGGATCAGATGTGAGTTTTAAGGTCACTTTGTGTCTTTGAGTTGTGAAATGAAGGGTGGTGGTAGGGGCAGGGTCTGGGTTGGCGGTGTGATGTGGTCATACTCATAGGATTTGCCGATGACCCGAGACTGGGGTGAGTCTAGGACAGGGGTGGACTGGCATCTCTTCCCTTGATGGAGAAGATAGGGCTGGGAGTGTTGGTTTGAGACGCCATTTCTGAGCGGGAATGTCAAGGGGAGTGGACACATGGGACTCTCGGTGGCATTTACAGTGGTGGCTGAAAGAGCCACCTCCATGGGAGACCTCTCCTGGGAGAGCCTGGCCTGGAGCTGGGGTGGCATGTGGGGTGCAGTGAGGCCACGGGTTTGCTCTCAGGTGAAGGAGCCCTCGGGCACAGGCTTCGGGATCAGGGGAAGGAGGCCCTGAGTGAAGAGCTGCCGGCTCGTAGGGAAGGGGCCCAGCACGGCTGCTGCATCAGCACCTGAGTTGTGGGCTGGGCCATGCGGGCGCAGCCTCCTGGCCTCTTTGCCTTTTCACTTAGGAAAAGGCTTAGGGTGAGCATTATTATTTCTAATGTGGTGCTTTAGTTGGGGTCTTGGTCTGAGTCTGCTGTCGTGTCTGTGGCCCTCCCCTCAGCTGCTGGTGTACAAGGACCTGTGAGTCTGTGGGCTGTCTTTCGGGTGGAAGGCCCCCCTCACAGGAGCCTCCCTTTGCATAGGTGAGTGGTTTTCAGGGCCTCCACAACTCTTTGGGGAGGTTTGGATCTCGAGGTACACAGTGCTCAGGGGCCTGGGCATGTTTTGCTTGGTTCCCTTTGGAGCACTTTGTGCACCTGTGCAGGGAGCAGGCTTTGAAGAGGAAGCTGATGGTATGGGCACCTCCAGTATGCCTGGGAGGGCTCTGTGCCTGTTGCACTGAGCCAGGGTGGGCATGTGCACATTTCCAGCTGGCTGCTGGCAGTGGTTGGGCCAGCAAGAATGTGTGCTTCATGGCATGACATTTTGGCATCACAGCATAGTTCTTGTGGGTTCTGTTCCATGGGGTCTCTCAGCCCTTGGGCTCCTCCCACTCAGGGGTACTGAGCTGTCTTTTTGTGCTGCCTTGTCTGTCTGACTGAGGCATGGTACTGCAGGTTCAGGTGGTCCTGCCAGCTGAAAGGGCAGTGGGCAGTCAAGAGGCTCCCTGGCCTGAAGGTCCTGCCCAGGGGGACGTGGTCATTTTCTCTAGTTCCAGCTGAGAGAACTTGGTAATTGGCTCCATCTAACTGCACAGAGGACTGGGCAGTTCAGCCCATGCTGGGAGCTGGGGGTTGGGGGAATAGTCAGCAGGCCAAGCACGTGTCTGAGCGGGCCAGGGGAGTGGTCTGGTGAGTTTGGCCAGTCAGTCAGCAAATATTAATCCAGTACTAACTTCAGATTCACCTTGTCTGGGCTCACGATAGGAGTGAGAGATTTGGTGATGGGATTGTGTGGAGTACACAGCGCTGTGTAGGGAGTGGAGGGTTATGCCGCATAATTCCTTAACAAACTGCAGCCAGTTTCCCTGTGGCTTCTGACTGATGGGGTAGAGAGTCACCATGAGCCATTAGGGACATGTTTAGCAGTGGAGGCACCTGGTTGAGAAGATTTGCCTGATGTCCTAGCTGGCACAGTGAGACTCTGGATGCTGCACAGAGCAGCGGGAGCACAGACTCCAGGTCCCATTGCCGCACCTGGTTCCAGGTGTGCGGACCTCCTTCCTCTGCCTCAGTGGCCTTGCAGGGCTCTGGCTGGTTTTGGGTCCAGGGATGCTTTCCCTGCACTTTGGGACCCTGTGGCCAAGGGTGCTGGGGCTGAGAAGCCCCAGGACACTGACTGCTCCCAGTGCTGGTGTAGGGTCGCTGTGGCCCTCTTCTGTCTTCGGAGTCCTCTGCTGGCAGACTTAGCTCCACTTTGGTCTCCAAGGCTGGGCTTGGGGATGGTGTCACCTCTGCTCTGGAGAGAGCAACTTATCCCTTGGAACTCAGCTCTGAGAACCCCAGTTCCTGGCCTGGCTGCCACTTGTCTTTCCATGGCTACAGAGAAAGCCGTTCCCAATTTTGGGCCTGGTGCTCAGGCTGGGAATACAACATTGAGAAAGAAGGAAAGTTGGACCTCCTGTAAGATGGGCAGACAGCTTGGGTGCAGTGTGCCCATGCGGGAGGCAGAATAATGGGGTCACACACTTGGGAACCGAGTTGGAGTTGTGTGTGGATGTGGGGTGGTGTGGACATGGAGTGGGGTGGGGACATGGAGTGATGTGTGAATGTAGGGTGGCGTGGGGATGTAGAGTGGCATGGGGGCGTGGATGTGGGGTGGAGTGGACAGGTGGCTTGGACATGGGATGGTGTGGACTTGGGGTGGCAGGGTCACTTGTGGATGCGGGTTGGAGGTGTTGTATGTGAATTCGGAGCATCGGGTGGTGCCTGGGATGCGTGGAGTGCTGGATGTCTGTGAACTCTGTTCTCGGACGGCAGAGGTGCACTGTGGGCTGGTGTGGGCTGGTGGTGGTCTTGTGTGGCTCTGAGGGCTGACACTAAGTCCTGCTAGTGTGCATGGATGTGATGTCTGAGTCCTGTGGTCCACGCACGTGTGCTTGTTGAGTGCAAAGGCTGTCTGGAGGGTGAGGTTACTTCTTGGAAATGACCAAGGGAGATGGACCTAGGAAGATGGACTGTGGGGATGGGACTCTCGAGCTATAGTATTTATTTTTCTTAAAGAGACTGACTCAAAGCTGTTTTCAGAATTTTTAACAGTCATTTATTCTGGAAGGCTGAACTAGCGTGTGTCTTTTGTTCTTGTAACTGTGTGTGTAAAGCTGCTTTGGATCAGCCTTGCTGTGATCCCTGGCAGGTGACGGTGTAGTGCCTTGCAGAGACCAGTGCAGTTCCAGGAGCAGGGCTGGAGTGGTCCTGGCCACTCAGGAGTCCCATGGCTTCCTGGAACCCTGTGGTTGGGCCCATCCTCCTCCTGCCTCCAGGGACCCTTCATTTTCTTTCTCCTCTGTGAGGTGCACTTAGGGACCTCTGGGGGGTTCACAGCGTCTGGAATGGAGTCTAGTTTCCTGGAGTGGCCTGGCCCCGAAAGGTCATAGTCTGGCCTCCCACCGGTTTCAGGTCTCATCCTCACCATGCTGCGGGAGCCACTCTGTGTTCAGCATATATCTTTGTTGTTCAGGCCTGCCTGGCCCCTGCAGAGCTCGCTTGGTGTTTCCTGCTTGTGGCTCTGGATCTAGGTCTCACTCTTGGCTGGGAGGTTCAGTCTGCAGAGCCCTGTGGGCCTCAGTTCTGACGGGCATTGCTCGCCCGGGGCCCACACTGTAGGGGCCTCCTGCTGGCCCAGCCACTGGCCTGTGCCACAGGCTTGCTAGCTGAGCAGGAGCTCCTCCTGCATCTGGCATGGGCTTGGTGTGGCTGGGATGCCAGGACCTGAGTCAGGGAGTCTCCTGGAGGCAGCTTGGCCTTTCTGTGGCTTTCTGGGGGCCATTAATTGGGATGGAAAGCCATGGAAGGGACAGGGTGTATGCTTTTGGATCTCAGACATAGATGTGAGTTAGTCACAGTCCTGGCCCCAGCGTGGCCTGCTTTCCTTTGTGTGGTTATTTTCACACTTTAATAAGCACCTGCGCACCACAGCCCTGTCGGAGAGCTAGGCCTGTGCCAGCCTCCCAGGGCGTCGTGCGCCACAGCCCCTGCCCCAGCCTGCCAGCCATGTGCCCTTCACCCATCCTCTTCTGCCCCTGCACACCACCTTGCCCCGTGTCCCTGGGCAGGGTTTCTTAGCTAGGACTCTGTGAAGAGTGCTGTGCCAGGGGTGGCCTCCTAGGGCTTTCGCCACTGACCAGGTGCTCCTTGTCATTGTGGTAGCTGTCCTTCATCTGCACAGGCCTGCAATGTGTCCTTGTCTGAAGACACAGGTTTCTTCCTTTGTGGGCACTGGGTGGTTTCTATCGTGGGAGCCCTACTGCCCTGCAGTCCCTCTTGATGTAAGTGCAGGAGTTTGCTGGCATGGTGTGGTGGCCTCCCAGCCTCGGGTACCCCACGGTGGCCCACAGCACTTAGCAGTTGCTGTCTGGCAGGGCATTTGGCTTCCTGGATCAGGCTTTTACAGGTTTCCTGTAAACTTCAAGAATTTAATTCCAGATTTGTATGTTTGGGCTGTTGACCAAATATCCATGTGGGTCATGGCTGAAGATCGAGGTCCCTAAAAGACTGGTGGCGTCTTAAATCACAGGGACGTGCACTCACCTGGTGTGTGTGGGGGACGGGAAAGGCAGGCCCAGAGGCCAGTTCCGGGATGTTCTGCGGCTGGAGGCTGCTGGAGACAGGTGAGCAGGGGAGCCATAGGCAGACCCAGGGCATCTTGGCACCAGGATTGTGTGGAGGAGGTGGGTGCCTCCCTGGCAGGTTGGTGCTGGAGGCACAGGGCTGTCTTCTGGCCTCAGGGCAGAGGGATGGGGGTGACGGAGGGTGGCTAGAGTTGGCCAGTCCTGAGTGGAGGGTGGAGATGGGCCTGGGTGTTTCAGCAGGGGTGTGGGAAGCGGGTCCCTGAAAGTGAGAGTGGGGTCAAGGACAATTTCCTTTGTAGTTTTTTAGTTTATTTTTAAGGAGAAGAGATTTTCAAAAGCAGTATTTACCCCTAGAAATCGAACATGGGCCACATGCATAATTTGTAATTCCTAGGAACGGGCAAAGCTGATTTTATCAGTATGTCCCCTGTCACCCCCTCCAAGGCGTTGTCATTCAGTATGGCCCACAGTGAGAGCATGGTGCATTGCACTCTGCACTTAGCCTTGGTAGCCACGAGGTCACACCTGCCTGCCCGCTCTGGACCCACGTTTCCTGTGCTCAGTGGCCATGCGCTGAGGACTGGCCCTCCATTAGGTAGAGGGAGCAACTGGTAGTGTGTGTGTGGGTGGCTGGGGAATGGTGTGGAAGGGCCGAGGGGGAGGGGACGTGGCAGCTGTGAGAGGAGGAGGTGCTGGTCTTTCTACCACTAGGTTGGCCACAGAGGCTGGGATGCTTGTTGGCTGGCACAAGGAGGCCAGTGATCTAGGTGTGTACAGGGGAGGGGTGGCAGATGGCCAGGATGGAACCCATCTTATGAGGGTGCAGCCTTCTCCTCATGGATGGGTTCTCTGTTCCCCATGTCACCTCCACCCAGGACCCTGTTTAAATACTCACGGGCCAAGTCAGCAATGGCCATGGGGCTGGGCAGCTGGGAAGTGGAAGGCTATAGGATAGGAACAGCAGACTCCTAGAGAGCTCGGTGCTGGAGGTGGAAGGTGGTGGGTGGTCTGATATGTGTCTTTTGCAGTGGCCAGCCCTAGGGCTGTGTTTGGGTCTGGGGACTGATGGACTGTCTCTGTGGCTGTGTAGGTCACTGAGTGCATGGACAGGGAGACTGAGCCAGAGAGAGAGATGGCGATGTGGCCCTGTCCTACATTCCGGGGTGGCAAGAAAGCAAGCTAGTCCAGGCCAGGATAGCCATGTGCCTGTCACAGCTGCGGTGCTCTGCATGTAGGTGCCAGGAGGTTGGGCCACTGGGCTCATCTGGGTTGGATAGCAGGTGTGGCTCGTTGGGATGGGAGCCCTGGGAAGTGGTAGGCCCCTGCCTCCCAGGTGCCCTGCCTCTATCCTGCATGCTTTATGTGGCAGGTGCCTTGCAGCAGCACCAGGAGAAATCTATGTCCTGGGCTGAGCCAGAGAGGACCAGAGTTCTCTTAGCAGGTGCACCTGAAAGAGCGCAGGCGGCATGAGTTGTCCACAGAGGGCTCCCCCCAACTGCATTCTGTTGGGACGTGGATGGTCTGCTGCCAGCAGGAGCATTTTGAGCATGAAAGGAGACACTGCTTTTCACTTATTTTTTATTGGAAGGACGCTTATTAACTAAGACAGGATGCCCACTGGGACTGTTCTGGGCAAGATGGGGCTCTCATCTTCTGCCCAGTGTGGACTGTGGAGCATGGGCTGGCAAGGCCCCAGTGTTGCCACCCTCTGAGCCACGCTGGCTGATTCTCGCCAGGCAGCTTGGGACAGTGCATCCCATGTGCTGCGTACCTGTGTCTGCCTCCTGTTCAGATGCCCGGGTTGCCAGAGTCAGTCCATTTCTGGTGTGTCTCTGATGATTAGCTTTCAGCATCCTGAGAGCATTGTCTTTTTTTTTTTTTTTTTTTGGTACCAGGGATTGAACTCAGGGGCACTCGACCACTGAGCCACACCCCAGCCCTATTTTGTGTTTTATGTAGAGACAGGGTCTCACTGAGTTGCTTAGCACCTCGCCATTGCTGAGGCTGGCTTTGAACTCGGGATCCTCCTGTCTCAGCCTCCCACAGTGGCATTGTCTTGTTTTGGATGATATTTGTACATGCCACTGCTTTGGGTGCTTGTGTCCTCCCCACCTGGGCCCTCTTCTGGCTTCTGGTGCCCAGGGCTACTGATCCATGTGTAGCAGGAGTGGGGGTTTGGGCATGTGGCGTTTTGGTGGGTTTGCTGCCTTGAACCCCTTGATCGGGGGTCCCGGCTGGGCCTCTTGGCTGGAATGTGCTCCCTTCTGCAGGAAGGACTCTGTGCCTTTCTTCTGCCTGGAGCTTGGCTGGGCTGCTGTGATGCCACCATCTGGCTTCAGGGCCTGCTGCTCTGGAGCCTGTGTCCAGTCCCACAGAGCCTGCTTTCCCCTCCTGGGTCCCCTGGGCCCTGGCCATTCGCACCCTTTGTCCCTGGGCTTGTGGGACTGGAGGGCAGGGCTGCCGTTGGGGGCGGCCGCCTCTGGAGCTCCCAGGTACAGCATAGGTGTCACTGTGTGTGAGTCACCAGGGAGCCGTTCCCATCTGCCTGGGAGGCAGGACCAAGGCAGAGGGATGGGAGAGGCCCAGGCTGTGGGGAGACACAAGTGTAAGGGCTGGACCTCCCAAAGGGTCCAGGCTCTGGAGGGGAAGAGAAGAGGGAGCTAGAGGAGAGGCCCCAGGAGTAGAAGGACCAGGGACAGCTCCTGGGAGGTAGCGGAGGGGCCTCCTTCTGCAAGCACGTTTCCTGATTGCTGCTGTGCCTGCCACCTAAAGGAGCTCGGTGTGGCCTCCTCCTGAGGCTGCTCACGGGCGGTCTGCTTTCAGGGTGGGTGTAGGAAGCAGTCCATCTTCTCAGTGGGCGTTTGTTGCTCATGTGAATGGACGCAGGGTTCGCTAAGTGCATGGACAGGGAGATGGGCTTCCTGTCCTGTGGACAGAGGCCACAGGCACTAGTATGGCATCGCAGTGGGTTGTGAGCTGTTTGTTGGGTGCATGCTGGGAAGTTGAGGTGCTTGATTGGGGGCTGGCTGAACTGTGAGTGAGATTTGGGCCAGCAACGGTGAGGGCTGGGGAGGACACAGGGTGTCCTCTCAGAGGTGCAAGAGAGTGGGGTGTGGTTGGAGGGACTTAGATTTGGGGCAAGTGCTAGGCTTACAGCAGGTGTGCACCAGCTCTGGGCAGTAGTGAGTTGTAGCAGGTAGGAGCAGAAGGTGAGGTGGCCTGGTTGGGATTCTAGCCATCTCTGGTGAAACCATGGGGAAGGGATGGGAAACACATGGGCCACTGGGATTGGAGGAGGGCACCTGTGCTGACGGTGGGGAGTAGTCACCACTGCCTGTAAGGCCTGTGTTCATTGACACTGTGGTGCTGCGCGGGTGGACGTGGGGCAGGCATGGCCCTGCTGTCTGGAGAAACTGTGGTGAAGAGGTGCTGTTAAGACAGTGCAGGGGAGCTGGGGTGGTATCCCAGTAGCTAGGCTGGAGCGGAGGCTGTGTGACTTGGGGAAGTTCGTGCTAGCTGGGCCGTGGCTTCCACATGCTGGCCCTGGAAAATGTGGGGATGGATAGGTTTCATGGGGTGTGCATGAGACCTCTCTGGGGGAAGCAGGGGCCATGCAGGAGGAGGCAGTAGGAGGCAGGCCGTATGAGTCCAGCCAGGACCTGCCAGCCTCCAGCCAGAGCCAGAGGGAGCCATAGCTGGTTCTGGTGCTGCAGAGGCTCTGCTTGTCCACACTGGGTTGGCTTTGGGGGGTCCAGAGGGATGACACCCCTGATGGGACAGGGTTTCACAGGGGCTCTGTGGGACTCAGGTGCACAGGCTGTGGGTTCCAGGCCAGGCCCTACCACTGTGCAGCTGGGCAGTAGCCTCTTCCCACTCTCCCAGCCACCTGAGGGCAGTTGCTGCAGCCCTCCCTCACAGGAGCCTCCAGGGTGAGGTTGCCCCCAGGTGGCTCTTGAGCTGAGTGTGAGCCGCAGGTTTTTAGAGAACATTTTGTGATACTTCAGAACCCTCTTGTCTGGGCTCAGGAGAGAAGTGCCAGCCACTGTGTGCCAGCACCAGGCAGGTGCTGCCAGAGAGCACTGGCTCAGCTCTGAGTGCCAGGGACCTCACTTAGGTGGTCTCCAGGGGGTCATTGTGAAGCTGATTCTACCACAGACAGCCTGCATTAGTGAGTTACCCTCCCAAGTCACAGCACCTGGTGGGGGACCTTGGGTGTTGTGTTGGAGAGGGAAGGGCAGTGAGCCAGGCCGGGAGGCGTGACTTGCTTGGAGGAAAAAGACCCAGGGGCAGGCAATCCCAGAGCCACACCTTGCTTGGCAGGCAGCTCCTCTGGCTGGCTTTCTGGAGAGGACTGCAGATGCTTTGCGAACAGGTGCCTGGCTCCTTGACCGGCCACTTTTGCGTGATTAAAACTTGATTGCGGGGGCTGGGATTGTGGCTCAGCAGTAGAGCGCTTGCCTCGCATGCGTGAGGCCCTGGGTTCGATCCTCAGCACAACATACAAAGCAATAAAATAAAAGACGTTGTGTCCACCTACAACTAAAAAAAAAAAAAAAAAAAAATATATATATATATATACACACACACATACATGACCTGAATAAATACCAACCAATTAAAAAAAAAACCAAAAAATAAAAAACTTGATTGCGGGGGGGCTGGGGTTGTGGCTCAGTGGTAGAGCACTTGCCTTGCATGTGGGAGGCACTGGGTTCGATCCTCAGCACCACATAAAATAAATGAATAAACAAAGGCCAATCAACAACTAAAAAAATTTAAAAACAAACAAACAAACTTGATTGCGCCTTCCTATTGCTGCGTTCCCGCCTGGGAAGCCTGGTGCCTGTGCTCACAGCAAAGCCTGGCAGGAGCAGACTAAAGATCTTTGGGTGCAGAGAAGGGCAGCCTGTTGTTGCATCTGGTGTCCTTCCCATAGGACCATGTTGGGCTGCCCGAGCGGCTTTCTGCCTTGGGATGCTCAGAGTCCCCTCGCATGGCTCGTGCTTGGTCCTCCTTCCTCACACGCGTGTGTGCACTCAGCTTTTGCAGCATCCCTCCACGTGTGGGCTTTTGTTTGGAGGGAGGGAGGTGAAGTGAAGGGCGGGTGGGTGGGGCCTTGCTGGGGAATGGAGCGCCGCTCCTCCCTCCCCAGGCAGACCTCGGGGAGGGGGCTTCCAAAAGGGTGACTTGGAGAGCTTTGGTGTGGGCTCATGGGGTGAGCAGGGTGCCTAGGCAGCAGTGAGATGACAGCACTGCCCCACATCCCCTGTCAGATCCCACACGTGAAGTTGCCTTTGGAGGAGGAAAGAGCTTCTATGGAGGAAGAGCTGGGACTCCCAGTGGTCTCCCTGAGGGCGAGACAGTTCTCCCAGGACAGCAGGAAACACCTGCATCTTGGGCTTCAGATAGTAAAAGAAAACTTCTTCGAGGACAGCGAGCCAGGCACTGGGAGAAAGTATTTGTATGTAACAGAGAACTTGCAGGGACTCTTACACCTTATTACGCGGTAAGCCACTCCATTAAACATGGCTCGAGGTTTGAATAGACTCAGAGGAAGGTGTAGAAATGGTCAGTAAGCGTGTGAAAAGTTGCTCCCCTTCTTAGCCTCCAGAGTGCCAGTCAGGGCCCAGTGGGACGGAACTGGAGTTCAGCCCACGGCTGCTGCGGTCCTGGGCCCTTCCACACTGCCAGCTCCAAGAACAAGCACAGGGTTGAACGCTCAGAAGTGGAGACTGCACACAGGTGTCATAGCAGTGGTGCCAGGCAGCCTGAACTCCAGCGTGTGGAGACTGGCTAAGCTGGACGTGGGGTGCTGACCAGTGGCACACAGACTGTGTGCCTGAAGGGACCAATCTGAAAAACACCCTGCTGGGTGCGGAAGGCCTTGTGGCACAGTTCTGTTCAGGTGACACTCAACAAAGGCTGAACTGTGATAGTGGTGGCTGCCTGGGCAGGGTGGTGGTGGTGGTGTGGCTTCAGGGGGCTTTTTTTTAAGTGGAGGGCGGTGCTCATGCCACAGCGGTGGCAGTGGTCACACAGCTGTACACATTGGCCTAGGCAGAATTTTGCCTCTGGTACGCTGTATTTCAGTGACGGTGTTAGAAGGGTCTGTGGTGCCCCTTTCTCTTCCCGTCTTGGTGTTGCCTGCCCATGCTGGAGAAGGAAAGGTCACCGTCATTGGGGTCACGTTTTTGTGTTCCTGTTCACTGGTGCAGAATCCCTGGGGTCTGCCCCTTCTCAAGCGAGGGGGACAGGACCACCAGTCTGGTCCACCTTTCTGGGGTGTTTGAAACAGTACCGTTTGTTGCCTGTCGAGTCTGGTGCTGGTCGCACAGTGACTTCCCTGTTTCAGAAGGAGAGAGTGCTGGGACCTGGGCATGGGCAAGGAGCTTCTCCTGTTGGTAAGGACGCAGCGCCCAGGTGCACAGAAGGGGCTCTTCTTTTTCTGGAGGTCACTTCTGTCTTTGCCTCTGTAGGTGGAAAAGGCTGTCTCATGTGTTCTGTGGATTCCCATGTGGGCGACGCCAGGGCTGTGCTCCCCTTGGGGCTCCCCTATTCCAGTAGTGGCTGTCACCATGCTATGCCCACCTAGCCCATGCAGGAACAGTGAAGATATTGTTTAGTTTTTAAGTTATTTTTTTAACAAGTAACTAATGCTTGCTTAGTCTAGAAATGCTGATAAACACTGCAAAGTATGGGAGAGCAGTGCACGCTAGTCACCCGGAGACTGGAGGCCCAGATGTTGGACCACTCTTGCTGTTGGAGCCACTGGGCCCTCAGGAGTCTACTGAACAGCATGGATGACATTCAGCTCAGTGTGTGTCTGTTCCTTTGCTGTGGCACCTGTGGCATGCTGGGCAGGGAGCCTTGTCACCAGGGGTTTTGTGGTGGGAAGGCACCTGTCCTGGAACTTAGCCAAAAACAAGTGGCTAGATATCCTCAGGTTAGAGGTCAAGAGGAACCGTGGGACAGCATGTTGGTGGAGGGGCGGCTGTCACTGGAGGGTTGTGGCAGGTGGGTCACGCTGGGGCTGCGTTTGAACAGCGCTCCCATAGTCAGACTGTCTCCAGGCCAGAGATGGCCTCCCCAGTTGCCTGTGTTCACCGAGGGGCTCTGGGAGTTCTCTCCCATGTGGTCTGCAATCTACTCGGGCTGGTTTTGTGTATCCTTGGAGGTGACCTCTTTGTCCCATCTGTGGGCAGCCCTGTGACCTCTGCACATCTGGGTCCCAAGCACCTGTGGCTCAAAGCCTGTCTTGGGGATGGCCTTTGGCCCTTTACCTGACTGCCTGGCATGAAGGGAGGAACCTATAGGGTGGGCTGGGGTGCTGGTCCCTGCAAGGATGCCTTGTCTGAGTGCTGCAGTGCTGATGTGGTGAGGACAGGCCAGCCTTTCTCCTGATTGTAGCGTGGCCGCTCCCCTGTGGGTTCTTGGGAGTCGTATCTGGAGCTTCTGTGTAGAAACCTCGGGCCCTAATGACATTGACTTACTCTTGCACAACGTGTCCCTATACTTACTGTGTTTAAGAGGAAGTCTGCCTCATGAGGGTACTGACAGACTCCTGGGTCCAAAACCCACAGGGTGCCTTCCTCAGTGTGGCTGAGCTCTGCCTGGGCCTGTCGTCCCCTTGGTCTGTGTTTGACTGTGAAGCACAGGTTCCGTAGCTGAGTTTCTGGGAAGCATCTTCATTTCTCTTCCCTCTTCTTTTCTCCCTTAGAGAGAGTTTTTTATTTTTATATTTGTTGGTTTCTAGACCATCTCATCATTTTTTTTTTTGGCAAAAACAAGCAAATACAGGCACACTTGGCACCTCACACACATACGTCTTTTTTCTTCTTTCTTTCTTTATTTATTAAACAACAAAGGTACCATCTACACAATTAACAATACAGCTTAGAGATCATCATCTGGTGGCATTTTATTTTAATTGAAAAACCTTTACATTTTTTACCTAGTGCACTCAGAGAAAAAATCACTTTGAATAGTGACACCTTTCTGCATAATTCAAGCACTGAAACTTAAAACATAGTTTTGGAAGGAAGTAGTTTGAACACACATTACACTCTTCCCTGCCAGGGTAAAAGTATGTCCTAAGTGTCGAGTTCGCAATGCTGAGGACGTGGGGCTGCAGCTGGGCTGTGCTGGTCTCCTGGGAAGCCGCGTCCTTCCCTTGCTGGCGTTTCTGTTGCCTTGTGTAGTTGGCTGTGGATTCGGCAGGCAGTTGCATGATTCCTGGATCAAGTGTGAGCCAAGTGCGTGGTAGTGGGGGACCATGGGGGCACTCCTTTAAATGTGGCTTCACATACATGAAACTTTGGGGAAGTAATCTGAACGTGGGCATGTTCTCGTTGTGAGTGCCCAAATGCACTGTCAGACCCCCAGCACAGTCGAACAGTCTCACTGGCCAGAGCACTCTGCTGTCCGCGAATTTGCTGAGCCCATGCGGCCACCGTGAGTGTGTCTTGCCTGGCAACACCCAGCCAGGGTAGCCTGCTTGTGCTCTCTGGTGCCTGGCCTTCCTCCTTGGCTGAGACCCCCATGGGCGCTAGCTGGCAGCTCACTGTGCTGTGCTGAGCGGTCCCCCGGCTTGCACGTGCAGCCCTGTTGGCCATGGTACAGGCCTGGGTTCTTTCCAACTTTTGGCTGTTAGGAACCATGTGTGTTGGTCCCCGTGTGAACATGTGTGTTAACCACTTGTCACTTCCAGCGGTCGCTCTTCTGGGGGCTACCAGAGAGAGGAAAACCGTGTCCATACAAATGCACAGAGATAGTCCTAACAGAGAGAAGCTGGAATCCACCCAAACATTCGTTGGCGCGACCATACTGATGAACTGTGGCCCAGCCGTGCTGCTCAGCAGCAGAAAGGACCAGTGACTGGCACTTGCAGAACTGGCACAAAGCCCTTGGGTTCTGCTAAGTGAGAGGCCAGATCTGTGCACTTCCAGCCTGGGTTGGATGTGGCGGCTCCACGCTGGGGCAGAGGTCCTGATCACCAAGGGCGTGGGGAGGAGTCCTGGGCCATGAGGACAGGGTTTCTGCTTGGGTGAACCTTAGAGTGGAATTGTGAGTCGCGGGGAAGCTGTCAGCTGTGTTCCACCACCAGCCACTGCCTGCCTCCTTGAGTTCCTGAGTGAGCCTTGCTCTTCTCCTGAAGTGTCCTGGAGCTCCTGGAGCTCCTGATGCTCTGCATCCTCACCAGCACATGGTGTGGTCAGGTTAGAGCACCAGCCATCTTTGTGGGTGTGTGATGGCATCTCTTTTTTTTTTTTTTTTAAATATTTTTTAGTTTTAGATGGACACAATATCTTTATTTTATTTTTATGTGGTGCCGAGGATCGAACCCAGTGCCCTACACATGCAAGGCAAGCGCTGTACCACTGAGCCACAATCTCAGCCCTGGCATCTCATTTTTTAAGGTCCTGTTTACTGAGGAAGAATTACAGCAAAATTCAGTGTTTAGTGTTTGGATCTGTTTCCATGAAACTCCCACCCCACCAAGACATGGAATCGTGGCCGAGGCAGCTCCTCATGCCCTTGGTGATCAGGACTCCTGCCCCAGATGGAGCCGCGTCACTCAGGCTGGAAGTGCGCAGGTCTGGCCTCTCACTTAGCAGAACCCGTGGGCTTTGTGCCAGTTCTGCGAGTGCCGGTCTCTGGTCCCTTCTGCTGCTGAGCAGCACGGCTGGGCCACAGTTCACCGGTCTGGTTGCATCAACGAATGTTTGGTCAATTCTAGTTTCTCTTGGTTAGGAACGTCCCTGTACATCTTTGTGGACACGATTTTCCTCTCTGGTATCCCCTGGAAGAGCAACTGCTGGATGTGATGTGGTCAGCCTCCTAGAAGCTGCTGGCTGTTTCTAAGCTGGCCCTCTGTTTTGTATCCCCACCAGCAGTGGGCGATGGTTTATCACACGCCTGCCAAAGTTGGTTTGGTTTTTTTAATTTTAGCGCTTAGTGAGTGTGCAGTGCTGTTGTGCTGTGGTTTTACCTGGGTTCCCTGATGCCTGATGACGTGGAAGTCCTTTCACCTACTCACTTGTCTTCCGCATATCCTTCGTGAAGTGTCTATTCAAGTCTTTAGCCTCCATTTTTAAAACCAGATTGTTCTTTTTGTTGTTACTGATTTAGTAAGTGCTTCTAGAATATATTCTAGATATAAGTCCTTTATCAGAATCGTTTTATAAATATTTTGGATTTCATAACATATCTTTCAGAGTATGTTTTCCATTTTATTTTATTTTATTTTTTGGTACTTGGGATTTTGAACTCGGGTACTTGACCACTGGGCCACACCCCCAGCCCTATTTTGTGTTTTATTTAGAGACAGGGTCTCACTGAGTTGCTTAGCGCCTCACCGTTTCTGAAGCTGGCTTTGAACTTGCAACTTCTGTCTCAGCCTCCCAAAGTGCTAGGATTACAGTCGTGGGCCACCATGCCTGGCTTACGTTTTCCATTTTATTTATTTATTTTATTTTTTAGTTGTAGATGGACACAATACCTTTATTTTATTTATTTTTATGTGGTGCTGAGCATCGAACCCAGTGCCTCACAAGTACTAGGCAAGCACTCTACCACTGAGCCACAACCCCAGCCCCATGTTTTCCATTTTAATGAAGTCTAGTTTATTAATTTATTTCATGTTATATCTTTTTTTTTAAATATTTTTTGTTTTTTAGTTGTTGATGGACCTTTATTTTTTATTTATTTATATGTGGTGCTGAGGATCGAACCCAGTGCCTCAGGCATGCTAGGCAAGCGCTCTACCACTGAGCCACCACCCCAGCCCCTCATGTTATATCTTATTAAGGAAGTTTGTGTCTAACTCAGGGCACAAGGATTTTCTTACAATGTTTATGGTTTTAGCTCTTACTGGATTTAGGGTTAGTTAATCTTAGGAGAGTGGTAAGGTGGGGCTGCAGGACATCCAGTTATTCCATTTCCATTGGAAATGATTATGTAGGTGAGGACTTTATCTCTGGCCTGCATCCTTCCCCATCTGTCATGTGTGTTCTGCCTACCTGGGCACTCTTGGGTTCATGCAGCCCCTGAAAAACATCTTGAATCCAGGTAGCTTGAATCCACACTGCTTTTCTTTTTCAAGAACATGTGGTCTTTTGCTTTCATTAACCTCTAAAACCTGTCAGTTTCTGCAAAACATCTTCTGATACCTTGCTTGAGATGGTGTTGACTCTCAAGATCAGTTTTCTGATAATTGGTATCTTAACAATGTTAAATCTTCCAAACATGGTGTTTGTCTTCATTTGTTTAGGTCTTTAAAAATTTCTCTCGTATTGTTTTATAGGTTTCAGTGTTTGTGTAATTAACATATGTTGTTAGATTTGTTCTTAAATGCTCATATTTTGTGTATATGGTGCTTTTAAAAAGTTCAGTTTCCTATTTTTTTAAAAAAGTATTTAGAGATAAATTACTTTTAAAAGTATTGACCTTGGCCATTCTTGGTAGCCCACGCCTGTAATCCCAGTGACTTGGGAAGCTGAGGCAGGAGGATTGCAAGTTCCAGGCCAGCCTGGCAATTTAGATAGAACCTATCTCAAAATAAAAAATGAAAAGGTCTGGGATGTGACTCAGTGGTAGAGCACTTCTGGGTTCAATCCCCAGTTACTGCCTGCCCCCTCCCAAAAGAAACTGACCTTGTATCCTGCAGCATTGCTTACTAACTCATTTGTTAGTTTTTATAGTTTTCTTTTGTAGGTTTCTTAATATTCTTTAAGGACAGTTATATTGTCTGCAATAAAGAGAGGCTTGCTTCTTCCTTTCCATCCATGTATCTTTTATTTTTTATTCTTGCCTTATTGCACTGGCTAGGACCTCCAGTATAGCATTGAATAGCCGAGGGAAGGGACTTTTTCTTTTTTTGTACCAGGGATTGAACTCAGGGGTGCTTAACCACTGAGCCACATCCCAAGCCGCCCCCCCCCCCTTTTTTAATATTTTTTAGTTGTTGATGGATTTTTATTTTATTCATTTATTATTTATATGTGGTGCTGAGGATTGAACCCAGGGCCTCACACATGCTAGGCAAGTGCTCTACCACTGAGCTACAGCCCCAGCCCCCCCCAGCCCTTTTTATATTTTATTTTGAGGCAGAGTCTTGCTAAGTTGCTTAGGGCCTCGCTAAGTTTTTGAGGCTGGTTTTGAACTTGCAATCTTTGTACTTTAGCCTCCTGAGCTGCTGGGATTACAGATGTGCGCCAGTGTTCCCGGCTGGGAAGGGACATTTTTGCCTTGTTTTTTTTCATCTTAGGGGGAAGCCTCAGCCTTTTCCCAGTAAATACAGGGTGTTGGTTATAGCTTTTTCGTACATGCCTTTTATTAAGTTAGGAATTCCCTTCTGTCATAGTGATTTTGGGCTGCTGTGACAAAATACCACGGCCGAGAGGCTTATAAACAACAGATTTATTTCGCACAGTCCTGAAGGCTAGAAGTCCAAAATCGAGGCTCTTGCCAGACTTGCTGAAGGCTGGCTCTGGTCCTCACGTGGTGGAAGGGAGGATGGAGATGAGGGAGCTCTCTGGGTGCTTTTTGTAGGGCACCAGTCCCATCCTTGAGGGCTGCACCCTGGTGACCTGATGGCCTCCTGGAGGCCCTACCTCTCATCACTGGTACCTGGGGATGATGTTTCGGCCTGCGAGTTACATGGGATGTTGGTGTCCCGTCTTGGCACCTGTGCTCCTGGTTTGGTGGAATCCGTGTCTGCAGTGTGCAGAGCCAGGTCATGGAGTGACTGGGTGGTGTGGCCTGCGCCTTCTCTTACCTTGCCTGTGGTTCCTGACTGTGAGCGTGGGGCGGTGTCGCTTGCTGTGGGCCTGGGAGTGATGCTAGTGCACCATTTGCCTCCCCGTGCAGGGTCCTGGTGCTCTCCTCGCTTGCTGGGCAGTGCCAGCTCTGCAGGTCCAGGTCCAGGCCTGGCTTGGTGTCTTTGCTGCTGTCTCCTTCTTGCTGGATCATGGGGACAGTGTCTCTGATGGCTGTTCCTTATGGGCTGTGTGTGGCACCTTCTGCCAGCTGTGGCTGACCCTCTGCCTTCCTGGCGTGTCTTCTGCTGTGGCTAAGGCTGGTGCTCTTTCCCCAGGAGGTCAGCACCTTTTGGGTCATCTCTGCATGGCCCTGAGGTCGGGGTGTTCTGTTTCACTCTGCCTTCTTAGTCTTTGCTGCATTAACTCCTAGAGTTGGCTGCATGTGCTGGGAGTCAGCCACGCTCACTCCTGTCCACCTGGCACCAGCTGCCTGGCTGGTCCCACTGGTGCCCTTGGCCACACACCATGCCTCATGTGCAGGCTGACTTTGGCTCTTTATTTTTTTATTAGTTGTTGGTGAATCTTTATTTTATTTATTTGTATGTGGTGCTGAGGATCGAACCCAGTGCCTCACACATGCTAAGCAAGCGCTCCACCACTGAGCCACAGCCCAGTCCTGGCTCTGGCTCTTGCTTGTCCCCTGGCTGGCCTTTCTCCAGGGCCGCCTTGTCCTTAAGCATGCAGTGGCATACTCCTCCCACCTGCTTTCTTCTGTCCCTCTTTCCCTGTCTCCCCTCTTCATCTCCTCTCCCTCCTTCTCTCTCTCCCCATCTCCCCATCCCCTTCCCTCTCACTACCCCCTTCTTCTCTCTCTCCCTTCCCTTTCTTTCCCTCCCTCTCCCCTCTTTCCTTCCCTTCCTTCTTTGTTTCTCCCGCTCTCTCTTTCTCCCTCCCCCTTTCCTTACTCTTTTCCTCTTTCTCTCCTTCCCTTCCCCCACCCCCCGCTTTTCTTCTCTCTCTGGGGATTGAACATGTCACAGGGCCTTTGCACACACCCAGTGAGCATTGACTGAGTGGTCTTCTGTTCTGCTCTTCTCAGGGACCATCTGCGCCGCCGCTCTTGGCACTTTGACCTTGCGCAGGATGTTAGAGTTAACTCTCTGGAGCCCAGGAGAATCTTTATAGCTTGTTTTGATTGGAATGGTGCCAGTCAGTTCTTGGCCAGCCTCTACGGCACAGAACGGCCCTCCTTGTCAATGCAGGTTGTCACTGTGCCTAGGTCTTCTGCAGTGCCCTTCAGTGAAGTTCCATGTTATTTCCCAGTGGGCTTGCACACACTTTATTAGATTCACCCTGGGGTTCTGAGTCTACTGCTGTTGTCAATAGTGTTTCTTAACCAGTGTGTTTTCTAGTCTGTTGGTGGTCTCAGATGGCAGTGATCTTTGGACATTGGTCTCTTATCTAGCACCTTTACCAAACTCTTGAATCAAGCGTGTTACATGTGGAGAGTCCCATCCTGTGCAGTTGGGGACAGTCGGCTGCCCCTTCTCTGGCTCTGGGCTTGCAGTGTCTCCATGTGGTGTCGGGTGGAGTGGCCGCTGGAGCCTGGAGCTGCTTCCCGTTTCCCAGGAGACGGATCTCTTCTGGAGGTGGTCGTCCCAGGGCCTTTCCACAGAAGGTGGCTCCTCCCCAGTTTCCTGAGGTTGCCTTGGGGCAGGGTGTTTATTTGTCACAGGCTGCTGCTGGGCTCTGTCAGGTGCTTTCCTGTTACTGAAGACCTAACAGAGCCCATGAGCTCCGTGTCCCCTGCCTCCTTCCTTGCGTCCTCTGATCTCACCTGTGCACCCCATCTGTGTCTGGACCCCCTTTTTTCCCATCGGGGAACTGAAGCCATACCCTGCAGCAGAGGTCATGGCCTGACTTGGGGTCCATGCCCCTTCCTTGCCCCCTTTGCTCTTCCCAGGCTGCTCTGTTAGCAGCCTTTGTCTGCCCTCTTCCTCACTCCCTCCTGACAGACAAGTCCCACCTTCCTGCTTGTGTGGAGCCAGCCTCAGCAACTTAGTAAGTTCCCGAGCGACTTAGCGAGACCCTGTCTCTGAATAAAATATAAAAAGGACTGGGGGCCGGGCACGGTGGCGCAAACCTGTAGTCCCAGCACTTAGGGAGGCCGAGACAGGAGAATCGTGAGTTCAAAGCCAGCCTCAGCAATGGTGAGGCACTAAGCAACTCAGTGAGACCCTGTCTCTACATAAAACACAAAAAGGGCTGGGGTGTGGCTCAGTGGTCAGGTGCCCCTGAGTTCAATCCCTAGTACCAAAAAAAAGGACTGGGGATGTGGCCCAGTGGTTGAGTTACTTGGGTTTAATCCCCAGTACAAAACAAAACAAAACCAAAAATAACAAACAACAATAACAAAACCAACAGTGCCCTCTGGTAGCATGCTTTCAGAGCACAGAGTGGCTGTCCTTCCTAACACTGACGAAGGTTGTGATCAGTCAGGGTGATTGATTGCATTGACAGCCATTAGCTCCAGTTAATGTGGGCATGTGGGACCACATGTAGGAGGTGGTCGGTGAGCGTGTGTGCAGGAGGAGGCCCGGCAGGTGTTTGGTGAGCGTGTATGCACAGGGCTGAACCTGCAAAGAAAGAGCATATTTTAAACTTGCACAACACAGAAGGCACTTAGCATCTTGGACCTAAGAGCAGGAATTCTTTGTCAGGCCAAGCTCCAAGCCAGGCGCAGACCACGCATGTGATCCTGATGTTAGAAATAGCAGATCCCACAAAGAATCAAACACATGCTGGGAAGTGGGTGGGCAAGGCAGACTTTACTTCTGCCCCTGGGGCATACTTCAGAACCTGCTGGCAAGCACACCTGGGTGGGCTGTCCGTCTGCTTTTGTCTCTGGGGCAGCACTGCCCTTTGTTCCAGGAGGAGTTCGATGCTATTGGCTAATTTTAAAATTTGGGTGGGCAAAGGGAAGGGCTGTGGTTAAAACATCTACAATTCAGTCTGACATCCCAAGTAAGGCTCAATACTATATTCTGTAAGTGAACCATCTAACTATTATCACACCAGTGACCTGGGAGGCTGAGGCAGGAGGATTGCAAGTTCCAGGCCAGTCTGGGCAACTTGTACACTGTCTCAAAATAAAAATTAAGAAGGGCTGGGGGTATAGCTCATTGTTAAAGCTACCCCTAGGTTCAGTCCCAGAACCAAAACTAAAATAAAGCAAATGAAAAAAATCCCCAAGTGTCCAGGAAAGCTTAGAGGTGGTTCCTGGGTCTGAGCCTGCTGAACACAGCCCAGTTCTGCAGACCCCCGGGCCGGAAGTGGTGTGCCAGGGAGGGTTTGGACACCCTGAGTGCTGTGTGAGGTTCGTGCAGTTCAGTGTTTTTGAGATGTGAGAAAATTGGAAGCCAGAATTGGCTGTCAGAAGCTGAGGATGCCAGAGAAGTGGCGCAAGTGCCTGAGCTGCCTGTGTCAGAAGTGTGCCCCCAGAGGTGCTGAGAGGACCCACTGGGACCACCTGGAAGTGGCTCCCTGTTGCTGTACGTTACAGATGAGACGGGTGCGTCAGCAGGAGCAGGTGCATCAAATACCAAGACAGACGTGGAGATGCTCAGGCATGGTGGAGACCAGAGCAGATGGAGCACGCCTGCAGTACCCACTCCCACTTGAGTCCTGGGGGCAGGGCCTGTCTGGAGGGAGTGCTGGGCTTTTGCTGAGCCGCGGCTCCAGTGCGCTCTTTCCCTTGGCTGCAGGACCGTCCTGGAGCTGCAGTTCCAGATGAGCACTTTGAGCTGCTGAGCTCTGGGCATGTGGAGCAAGGTCATGCCTGACCCTCTTGTGGGATTAACATGTCTGTGTGCTGGGCCCAGTGGCCACACCAGGATGCTCAAGGCACATAGGCCCAGTTCTGCCCCAGGCAAGCAGCTACACAGTGGCATGAGAGTCTGGGCTCAAAGGCTGCTGCGTGGAGGGAAAGTACCACTCGTAGGGTCACTGATGGAGTTGTTAGAAATACTGAGGTGCTGCAAGAAATCAGACATGTGCTTGGGAGTGGGTGGGCAAGGCAAGCCTTCACTCCTGCCAGAGGGGCCCCCGAACCTGCCAGCAAGCGACCTGGGTGGGTAGTCCACCTGTCTGTATCCCTAATGCAGAGCTGCTCCGGGCCCTGTTGGGAGGAGCTTCAGGTTCCAGTCTATACCATTGACTAGTTTTAAAATTGGGGCAGGTAAAGGAAGGGCCATAGTTAAAATGGCTACAGTTGGATTCCATTAAGGCTATATTCTGAAAGTGGACGACTGGGCTGTCTGTTCTCAGAGTTAGTGCAGGAGCCACTGGGCTGATGTGCAGGGCTAAGCCACAGGCCCTGCAGGAGACATGGGGCATTTGGGTAGAACTTGCTGATTCTTCGTTGTTTCCTTTAAGTTACAAAATGATGTTAATGCTCCTGCACAGGAGTGTTAACAGCGTACAGTCAAATTAAAAGTGTGCATTCCTTTGTCTTCCATACCCCTCCACCCTTCTTCTGAGGTCTAAGTCCTGCTAGAAGTGTTTGGATGATACTTTGTTCTTGTCAAGTGAGGTTTGGTACATGCGCATGAATCTTTCCCATTGGTCAGTCACATGGTGATGGGCAGATGGTTTCCCTGTCCTTGCTGGAGCTGTGCGTGGGGCAGGTGTTTCTGCAGGAAAGAGAACCAGGCTGCAGTGCAGGGTCAAATGCCGTGTGGCAGCCAGGACCAGCTGCTGGGTCTGCCTCTCCAGTGTGTGCCCTGTGTCCACTCTGGGCAGTGATGACGACAGAAATTTAAGTGGCTTGCTGCCAGCCTGTTGCGTAGAACCACCTCCTCATTTTAACTTGGCTTTCTGTGTGTTGTGAGATGGACCATCTTTGCTGCTTGGCCCTTCCTGTTACTTTTGTGAGTCACCAGTGCATTTTTTGGCCAGTTTTTAAAGTAAACAATTATGATTATTGTCAACTTTGAAGTTTTTATGGAAAACTATTCCAAAATAGTTAGGCTGAGCACGCGCTTTAGTGGCTTTTGAGACCACAGGGCTCCCTGGGAAGGCCCTTGGTATCAGCCAGGGGTCTCCAGCATGGTGCCCGCCTCATTTCACCACATCTGCATCTCCCCCCTGCAACTGCATTTATTTATTTTTTAAAATTTATTTCTTCTAATTAGATTTACATGACAGCAGAACGCATTTTGATTCATTGCACACAAATGGCGCACTTTTCACTTCTCTGGTTGTACACAGTATAGAGTCACGCCATATGTGCAGTCATACATGTGCCTAGGGTATTGATGTCCATTTCATTCCACCATCTTTCCTGCCCCCATGTCCCCTTCCCTCTCCTTTTCTCCCTTTCCTTGGACCAAAGTTCCTCCATTCTTCCCATGCCCCCCCAGTATGGATCAGCATCCACTTATCAAAGAGAACATTCTCTTTTGGTTTTTTGAGATGAGCTTACTTCACTTAGCATGATATTCTCCAACCCCATCCATTTACCTGAAAATGCCATTATTTTATTCTCTTTGAATGCTGAGTAATATTCCATTGTGTGTATATACTGCAGTTTATCTATTCATCTATTGAAGGGCATCTAGGTTGGTTCCACAGTTTAGCTATTGTGAATTGAGCTGCTATAAACATTGAAGTGGCTGCATCACTGTAGTGTGCTGTTTTTAAGTCCTTTGGGTATAGACAGAGGAGTGGGATGGCTGGGTCGAATGGTGGTTCCATTCCAAGTTTTCTAAGGAATCTCCATACTGCTTTCCAGATTGGTTGCACCAATTTGCAGTCCCACCAGCAATGTATGAGTGTGCCTTTTCCTCCACATCCTCGCCAACACTTGTTGTTTGTATTCTTGATAACTGCCATTCTGACTGGTGTGAGATGAAATCTTAGAGTAGTTTAAAAAAATTTTTTTTTTAAGTTGTAGATGGACACAATATCTTTATTTTGTGTGTGTGGTGCTGAGGATTGAACACAGTGCCTCACGCATGCGAGCCAGACTCTCTACCACTGAGGCACAATCCCAGACCAGTTTTGATTGGCACTTCTCTAATTGCTAGAGATGTTGAATATTTTTTCATATACTTGTTGATTGATTGTATATCTTCTTCTGAGAAGCATCTGTTCAGCTCCTTAGCTCACTTATTGATTGAGTTGTTTGGTTTTTTTGGTGTTAAGTTTTTTGAGTTCTTTGTATATCCTGGAGATCAGTGCTCTGTCTGATGTGCGTGTGGCAAAAATTGGCTCCCAGAATGTCGGCTTTTTGTTCACCTCATCGATTGTTTCTTTTGCTGAGAAGCTTTTTAGCTTCTTCCCATTTATTAATTCTTGCTTTTATTTCTTGTGCTTTAGGGGTCTTGTTAAGGAAGTTGGAGCGTAATCTGGCGTGATGAAGATTTGGGCCTACTTTTTCTTCTGTAAGGTGCAGAGTCTCTGGTCTAATTCCTAGGTCTTTGATCCACTTAGAGTTGAGTTTTGTGCATGGTGAGAGATGGGGGTTTAGTTTCATTTTGTGCATATGGATTTTCAGTTTCCCCAGCACCATTTGTTGAAGAGGCTATCTTTTCTCCTGTGTATGTTTTTGGTGCCTTTGTCTAGTATGAGATAACTGTATTTTATGTGGGTTTGTCTCTGTGTCTTCTATTCTGTACCATTGGTCTACATGTCTATTTGGGTTGCCAATACCATGCTGTTTTTGTTACTATTGCTTTGTAGAATAGTTTAAGATCTGGTATTGTGATGCCTCCTGCTTCACTCTTCTTGCTAAGGATTGCTTTGGCTACTCTGGGTCTCTTATTTTTCCAAATGAACTTCACGATTGCTTTTTCTATTTCTATAAGGAATGATGTTGGGATTTTAACTGGAATCACATTGAATCTGTACAGTGCTTTGGGTAGTATGACCATTTTGACAGTATTGATTCTGCCTATCCAAGAGCATGAGAGATCTTTCCATCTTCTAAGATCTTCTTCAATTTCTTTAGTGTTCTGTAGTTTTCATTGTAAAGGTCTTTCACCTCTTTTGTTAAATTGATCCCTGAATATTTTATTTTCTTTGAGGCCATTGTGAATGGGGTAGTTTTCCTAATTTCTCTTTCCAAGGATTCATCACTGATGTGTATAGATGCATTTGATTTATGGGTATTGATTTTATATCTGCTACTTTCTGAATTGATTTATTAATTCTAGAAGTTTTCTGGTGGAATTTTTTGGATCCTCTAAGTATAGTATGATGTTGTTGGCAAATAATGATAGTTTAAGTTCTTCTTTTCCTATTTGTATCCCTTTAATTTTGTCTGTCTGTCTAATTGCTCTGGCTAGTGTTTCAAGGACTATGTTGAATAGAAGTGGTGAAAGAGGGCATCCCTGTCTTGTTCCCATTTTTAGAGGGAATGCTTCCAATTTTTCTCCATTTAGGATGATGTTGTCCTTTGTTTTTTGCATAGATAGTTTTTACAATGTTCCTACTATCTCTGTTTTTTTTGGTGTTTTGAACGTGAAGAGGTGCTGTGTTTTGTCCGATGCTTTCTCAGTATCTATTGAGATAATCACATGATTCCTGTCTTTAAGCCTATTGACGTGATGAATTAAATTTATTGATTTCCATATGTTGAACCAACCTTGCATACCTGGGATGAAACCCACTAGATCGTAGTGCACTAACTTTTTAATATGTTTTTGTATGTGATTTGCCAGAATTTTACTGAGAATTTTTGTGTCAGTATTCATCAGGGACATTGTTCTGAAATTTTCTTTCTTTGATGTGTCTTGGTCTGGTTTTAGAATCAGGGTGATAGTAGCCTCATAGAATGAGTTTTGTAGTATTCCCTACTTTTCTATTTCATGGAATAAATTTGAGGAGTATTGGTATTGATTCGTCTTTGAAGGTCTTGTAGAACTCAGCTGAGAATCCATTCTGTCCTGGGCTCTTCTTGGTTGGTAAGCTTTTGATGGCGTCTTCTATTTCCTTGCTTGAAATGGAATTTTTAAGTTCTGTATGTCCTCCCAATTCAGTTTGGGCAGATCATATGCCTCTAGAAATTTGTCGGTGTCTTTGGGATTTTCTCTTTTACTGGAGTATAGACTTTCAAAATAGTTTGTAATTATCTTCTGTATTTCAATAGTGTCTGTCACCACACCTGCATCTTTAGAGAGCAAAGCAGTACCTACGTCCAGTTGTTACTGTGCAGAATTTCCAATGTGAAGGAAAGTGTAGTGCTCCTTCCCTAGACCCAGCAATTCCTAATAGTTTCAGCAAACAGTTTTAATCTGTAGCATTGGGGATTTGTGTTTATGGGATCTGAACTTGAGCCTGTGTTGGATATTGGAGACTCAGGCAGGCACAGCACTTTGTAGTCTGAAGTTTTGAAGATGCAGCCCACTGTGGGGAGGGCCTGTGCAAGGGTAACAGTAGAAACTGATGTGGACACTGCCCAGTAACGGGCCCTGAGGCAGCTATGGGTCGTGGTTTGCAGCAGGGCTCTGCTTGTAGCGAGCTGGCTTGGCAGAAACATGTACTCACACATCTACTTGGGTAAGCATATTCACACACACTTAATAATATCTTTTTTGGGGGGATGGGTACCGTGGATTGAACTCAGGAGCACTTGGCCACTGAGCCACACCCCCAGCCCTGATTTGTATTTTGTTTAGAGACAGAGTCTCACTGAGTTGCTCAGCGCCTTGCTAAGTTGCTGAGGCTGGCTTTGAATTTGTGATCCTCCTGCCTCAGCCTCTCGAGCTACTGGGATTACAGGTGTGCGCCACCACACCCAGCTAAAAATATTTTAAAGTGATTTTACCAAAGCATGTCAGTGACTTTAAAGTTAACTGAGACTTGAGGAAAATTGAGAGAAGTCCTGGCAGATGGAAGGCTGGGCTGCAGTACAGGGTGGGTCTGTGTGAGTCTGTCTCTGAGCACTCCACTTAGGACTGCCTGTGGCCCAGAGCAGGTGCTGGTCGAGGGTCCCGGGGAAGCCCTGGGTGCAGGAGTGTAGTGTACTGTGTGGAAATGATGGGGAGCTGTCACTTGGCTCAGAGGCCACATCCAAATTCATAGCCAGGAGGGTGCCATCCGGAGGGGCACATTCCCTGCCTGGGAAGGTGGTTTGGGGGCTGCTGGCACCAGTACCTGGGCCACTTCCTGAGAGGATACCCCGCCAGCAGTAGTGGAGGTGGTGCTTGATTGCTGTGTCGTCCTTGCTGGCAGGGCAGGCTTGTCTGTAGCTCCTGTGATGTGTGCCCAGTACTTGCAAAGGGCATCAGTAGGTGCTTGCGAGTGAGTACGGGATGCAGATGTTTGCAGAGATGGCCTTGGTGACCTTTTAGAGAGCCAGTGCAGGGGATTGTTTACTTGGCACAGATATTTTATCTTGCTTGAAGATGGAGAGGTAAGGGCTGGGGGCGTAGCTCTGTTGGTGGAGTGAAGAAGGCCCTGAGTTCAGTCCCAAGCACCACACACACGAGAGAGAGGGAAGTGAGAGTTCAGTGGCCAGGATTCTGTGGTGGGTGGGAGGTGTCTGGTAGACAGGAGCTGCTCCGCTGGGGGGCATGTTTGAGCTCTCAGTTCTGCCATTTGTTTACTTTGCCCCCAGGCACTTGCACTGAGGTGGGGAGGCAGAGACACTCAGGACTAAGTTCTGCGGCCCTGAGAAGCTGAGGGCAGGCCCAGAGGCTGCTGCCCAGGAGATGGTGCCCCGCAGAGCTATGAGGGAGGAGAGAGTGGGACCCCGTGGCCAGCACTGGGCTCTGTGGCCGCCTGTGAGAGTGAGAGGTGGGAGCTGCCCTGGCGGGGCCTGGAGACCACCAGGATGTGGGAATGGGGAGGGCAGGAGGGC
>PVHX01011018.1:12662-66668 GCA_004024805.1 Geosciurus inauris | reverse complement strand
GTCAGGATCGCCACACACACAGGTCTCAGCTGTGTGGGTCAGGATCGCCACACACACAGGTCTCAGCTGTGTGGGTCAGGATGGCCACACACACAGGTCCTAGCTGTGTGGGTCAGGATCGCCACACACACAGGTCTCAGCTGTGTGGGTCAGGATCGCCACACACACAGGTCTCAGCTATGTGCGTCAGGATCGCCACACACACAGGTCTCAGCTGTGTGCATCAGGAGCACCATTTTCCCGTCTTCTAGCTCCACATCTCACCCTGTAGGAAGGTCTTCTGGGCAGGAACAGACTCCAGCTTCCCTTCTCTCTGACAGGAGCACTATAGATAAAAACTAAAAGACACTTTCTGGAGGACATGTCACTCTTTCTAGAAGTGGGTCCCGCAACTTGCTCGGCGAGTTTCCTTTATCGGCCACAGATTTGCTTGTGTAACGCACTGGACATTCTATCAGCGAAGATCTTTGGTTGTTGGAGTCCCTGTTTCTTTGGCTTGTTAAGAAGCTTGCCGAGGTCTGCAGCAGCTTCCGCTAAGCCCTTCCCTGCCTTTTCTTAGGAGCTCTTTCCCTTCTCCTACAGTTTCCTTTTTTCCTGCCTCTTTAGTTGTGTGTTCATTAGGTGATAGAAATTTTTCAGCTCCCATTTAATCTTATGGGGCCACGGTCTACATGTGGCCCATGGTTGACTGAAGCATCATTATGAGGTGCGTGATGTGATTTTTAAGTATGTTCACATTAAATACTAACGTATAATTTATTGAGACCTTTCTCTGTTGGAATTTAAGCTGCTCCTGTTTTTGTCTTTTTCTATCAAATATAAAACTGGTGGGTGGGGGTGTAGGTCAGTTGGTAGAGTGCTTGCCTCACATGTACAAGGACCTGAGTTCAATCCCCGGCACCATTAAAATAATAAAATAGAATAAAGTGTACTGGTGACCGTGTGCATAAGAGCTCCTCTGCCCTTGGTGGTGTTGACATGAAGTCGGTGAGTTACTAGCAAAAGGGTATGATTGACTAAAGCTCCTCCACCCACCTGACACTTCCTGCCACCTGTCGCTGGCTTCCCATAAACTAGTAACAGACTCAATGTGAAAGGCGAGGCTGCAAAAGCAACAGGAGGACATCTCTGTGGCCCGGAGACGATGCGGCACTTCTTGACTCTTCAGGCAGTAAATTTAATTTCAACAAATATAATTTCATCAGTACCTAGGATTTCTGGGTAAGGAAGGGCACCGTGGATAAAAAAAAAAAAAAAAAAAACCTAAAAGACATGTGACAGCTTCATTGCAATGTCCATAACCAACAAGAGATGGATACCGAGCAGATGACAGGAAGTAGTTCAAGTTGACAAAGACAGGAAATGAAATACAAGAAGGGAAGAAAGGATAGGAACGAGCATTGTACAGAGGAACCCTCAGACTACTAAACACACAAAAATATTTATTCACTTCATAAATCAGAAAACTACCAGTGAAGCCAGGGGATTTCACTTTACACCTTTTTGACTGGTAAAAAAGTTAGAAGCTAAGATGATGCCAGGTGTTTTCAGGGATGTGGAGATCCCTGTGGAGAAGCACCTGGTGGGAGCGTGGCTGGTGCAGACTTTCTAGAAAGTGCTGCTGGTAATTACCAGACGATGATCCATCAAACCCACTCCTGTTCATATCCCGGGAGATTCTGCTGCGGCAGATCCGGGGAGTGGGTAGGTCAAGTGAGGCGGATGTGCAGGCACCTGGGATGCTCAACCCTGTCAGGAGAGGAGGGCAGGATATGCACCTGGAAACTCCACGGACCTTAACATCAGAGGGTCTGGGGAAGTTGACGAGAGGCAGGCAGGAGGCCCGGGCATGACTGCACAGTACAAAGCACCTTCTGCACAAATACTCAGAAGGGCACCCTGTAGAGCAGCGAAATGAGATAAAGCGGGTACATAAAACAGAGAGTAGCTTTGCATGGACCAAATACCTCATGAATTAAAAGTGTGATGAACACAGCCCTTTTAATTAGGGACCCTGCCTGAGTGCAGGAGTCATCGCCCATTCTCCATCAAGAACCGCGTACCATCCATCCTCAGAATGGATGACTTTTCGCTCCCAGCAAACAGCACATGAGCGTGCTTATACCTTACTAGCTCAGGCACTCCTGGTTTTCAGACTTTTCTCATTTTTTCCAGTGCAGGGAATGGAACCCAGGGGCAGCACCTTATCTTTGGGCTACATCCCCAGCCATCAGACTCTTCTTATTTGAGGCAAAAAAAATTGTATCTTGTTATTTTTACTTGCATCTATCTAACAAATGCGATGCTAATAGTTTGACTATCATTTAGCAAAATGTGCTTGCCATATTGTTTTGCCATCGGAACATTTTCCTTTTACATTTGTAGTTGTTTCGATTTTCCATGGAATTGTTTCCATTGCTGCTAAACTGAGAAGTTCTCCCTCAGTATTTATTTCATCATATGTTTCCCAACGGGGTTGCATTCCTTTGTCTTTACTTAACTGGAATGTTTAGCTAGCCAACCAACAAATGTGACTCACTAGATAGGCTGCCGATTTGTGGTACCCTCTTTAGAATATACTTATTCATCAGTTACATCATCAAGGGTGTACTTTTTAGTGGTCCTAATGCCAATAATCTATTATTTTAGTATTATAGTTGTCTGATGTGTTTTTGTTCCAGTTCATTTATTATTCTTCATTAATGAAGATTTTAGGGTATGTCATTTGTTTGTTTTTTGGGAAATTAAATTATTATCCAGATGGCACAAATTTCAGCAGTTTGCAAGGTCAAAATAAGGATACCACTTTCTCACCACTTTATTTATGGAGGCAGAGGATTCCTTTTCCACGAGTATATGCAATTTGTCTTTGTGTAAGCAGATATGGTAATTGTTTCAGAACAATATTTTCAGGCTCTTAATTTCCTTTGCATCTTTTAAGAGAAAAACCAGGAAGGACAGTCCTTATGAATGGTATCAAAGCAAGAGGTTTTGGAGGGTGTCCCTGATACCACTCTGTTTTTCATCTGGCCACTGCTAGTAGGTAGCTTTGTTTGCTCTGTAATGAATATTCTTTTTAACTCTGTTCATTCTTAACATGTCAAATAATCACCATGTTAATGCTAGTATTTTTTCAATGCCTGCTCTGTGCCAGGCGCTGGATGCTTTAGTGTTTGCTGTCTCATTCAGTCCCAGCACAGCTACATGACGTATGTGTCATAATTCCTGTGCTGGTGCCCAGAGTGCAGCCAGGTCAAAGTGGCCCAGGGCGAGGGCAGGAGGAGGCAGCTGCGCCACCCCACTGAGCCCTCTCACTAGCCTGGTTGGGGCTTCCTCGAGGCTAGACCTGCCTGGAAGGCAGAAGGTCTATGGTCTGCCGGAGTCCACTCCGGGCGTAGAGTGGGAAGTGGTAAGGGAAGGGAGCGTGGACTGCAGGGACCCCTTCTAGTTCTTAAAGCACCTTGGAGGACAAACACAAGGCATGTACTTTATTTCTAGGTCACATTGAGCTGACTCTTCTTTTAGGTTTCCTGACTTAAGGTGCCAGGTCGGGGCAGGAGCAGCACCTAGATGGGACTGTGCAGCCCAAGACAGCCTCAGGAGCTGAGACGCCAGGGCCACTGATCATTCACACAGAAACACTTAGTGCATCCCACGTGGTTCTGATGTGGCCCCTGCACATAGCCCCGTGACAAGCAGAAGGATCCCGCTCTTATGCAGCGCAGTTCTGTAGGAGAGACGGACCAGGAGCGGATGGCATCAGTATGCCTGTGGTGGTAAGAATGAGAGGAAACAGAAGAGTAGGCGGCCAGGAAGGGATGGGAGCCCTTGGGCTGGACGGGGTGGCCCCATGGGTGCAGGGGAGGGTTCCACAGGAAATACAGCTTCTATGTTCTGTAGCACAGGAGGGTAGCTGGGGTTGTATCTTCCAAACTGGGTAGAAGAGAAGATTTTGCATGTTTCCAACACATAGAAGTAATAAAGGTTCAAGGTGAGGGATATGCCAGTCACCTGATCTGATAGTGTGTGTTCATGTATTTACACATTTGTACGTATGAATGTTACATTGTATCCCATAGACATACACGATCACAATGTGACAATTAAAATTTTTATGTATAAAAGAGACAAAAAAAGAAGGAGAAGATAGAGAGAAAGAGAGGAGAGAGGGAGAAGGAGAGGGAGAAGAAGAGAGAGGGAGATGGAGAAGGAAGGGGAGGAGAGGAGGGGAGGGGAGAGGCGAGGAGGAAGGCTCTCTCTGATAAGGTGACATGTGGTCCCCTGTGAGGCCAGAGGCTGAGCAGGGGAACCTTCCAGGCAGATCTGGCCCAGTGAGTCACGCTGTTGCTAGGGCGGAGGGGAGGAAGTACGTGGGAAGGACAAGCTTAGCAGGCGGAGAGAAGGGAGTCTTCAGAGGAAGGAAGGAGATTCCTACAGTTTCTATTCTTTCCTTGTCTGGTCCCTCAAATGACCTGGAGAACTTGAAGTTTGATGGATAAATCTTTGTTCACCATGACTGAGACAGATTCTAAAGTGAGCCATTTTTTATTTTATGGTCATTTTTACCTCAGTTTCTTCCAGAGGCAGTTTTTTTTTTTTTTCCCCAAAATGAGTGTGAGTGGCATTGGTTTGAAAGGTGCAGGCAAAGTGTCTCTGCATGCTTTGAGAATGCCGCGAGGCACATGGCTTCCAGCACAAGGTGGAGATGCCCCCGCTTTTCTTCATTTTTAAGCTTTGTTCTAATTACTTACCCATGACAGTGGAATGCACCGTGACACTACATACATAAATGGAGCATAACTTCTTATTCTTCTGGTTGATGTAGAATCCCACCTGTCGCGTAGTCATCTATGTACTTAAGATGATAACCAGTCCACTCCGCTCTCTCTCCTGCTCCCATACCCCTCCCCTCCCTTCACTCTTCTCTACCCAATCTAAAGTAGCTCTATTCTTCCCTAAGCTACCCCCCATTATGGAACAGCACCCACATATCAGAGAAAACATTCGATCTTTGGTTTTTTGGGATTGGTTTATTTCGCTTAGCATGATAGTCTCTAGCTCCATCCATTTACCAGCAAACGCCATAATTCCATTCTTCTTTAAGACTGAGTCATATTCCATTGTGTATATATTCACACATTTTCTTTATCCATTCAGCTATTGAAGGGCTCCTAGGTTGGTTCCATAGCTTAGCTATTGTGAGTTGAGCTGCTATGAACATTGATGTGGCTGTGTCACTGTAGTGTGCTGATTTTAAGTCCTTTGGGTATAAACTGAGGAGGGGGATAGCTGACTTGAATGGTGGTTCCATTCCAAGTTTTCTGAGGTATCTCCACACTGCTTTCCAGAGTGGTTGCCCTGATTTGCAGTCCCACCAACAATATGCGAGTGTACCTTTTACCACATGCTTGCCAACATTTATTATTGCTTATATTCTTGATAATTGCCATTCTGACTGGAGGGAGATGAAATCTTAGTTTTGATTTGCATTTCTCTAATGGCTCGAGATGTTGAATGTTTTTTCCGATATCTGTTGATCATGTTCCTTCTTCTGTGAAGCGTCTGTTCAGTTCCTTAGTCCCTTTATTGATTGGGTTTGGTTATTTGGATTTATTTTTTTTTGGTATTAAGTTTTTTTGAGTTCTTTATATATCCTGGAGATCAGTGCGCTATCTGAAGTGCGTGTGGTAAAGATTTTTTCCCATTCTGTAGGCTCTCTCTTCACAATATTGATTGATTCCTTTGCTGAGAAGCTTTTTAGTTTGCATCCATCCCATTTCTTGATTCTTGATTTGATTTCTTGCACATTAGGAGTCCCGTTAAGGAAGTCGGGGCCTAGACCGACGCGGTGGAGATTCGAGCCTACTTTCTTCTGTTAGGTGCAGGGTCTCTGTTCTAGTGCCTAAGTCTTTAATCCACTTTGATTTGCATTTTGTTCAGAGTGAGAGACGGGGGCTCGGTTTCATTTTGTTGCGTGTGGATTCCCAGTTTTCCCAGCACCATTGGTTGGAGAGGCCGTCCTTTGAAGATGCCCTTTTGACAGGGACTGCCTTGGTCACTGCCTGTGTCCTCAGACAGCGACTGATACAATTGCCAGTGTTCATTAGGATTGATTATCCTTGTATCCATGGAAGCAGCAAAGATTAAAGATAAGAACACCGAAGAATGGGAAAAGCAGGTGCCTTGTTGGAGGTCGCCCACTGTGACGTGGGGAAGTGAGGGCTCCATGCCAGGGCCCTGTCTCCGGTCCATGCCCACCACACGTGGCTGATGGCCCCAACACCACAGGGAGACTGTCCAGGGTGCTCTTGCCTCCCTCCAGCCAGTCCTCCTGGGGCTCTCACAGTGATCTCAGGTGAAGTTCTGACTTCATTATTCTCTTGCTGCATCAATTAGAGATTGATTGCCTTTGGCTGTATGCATAGAAAATCCAATAACAACAGCCTGATCGCACGGAGGTGGGGGGGTAGAACTTTTCTCACATCACAGGCAGTTGGAAAGCGGGTCTTCATGCAAAGTACAGTGGTTTCCACCGCTTGATCCAGGAGCCAGCTTCCCCCCCTTTCAGTTTTGTCACTCTTAGTAAGTGGCTCTTTTCCTCAGGGTCTCATAAGGGCTCCTGTTCCTATAAGCACAGCAACCATGTCCCAAATAAGAGGGGAAAGTGGAAGGGCCACTAGGGCAGGTTCCTGGAGTTCGTTCCTCTTGGTCAGGAAAAGAAGTGTTCCTGCAAACCCTGCTCTAGACGTGCACGCACATCTCGCTGGCCAGAGCTGTGCAGAAAATATGTAAGAGCTGTGTCTGTGACCACCCAGGGCTGCACAAGGTCCCAGGGACGCCTGAGTGGCATTTCACAGCTAACACATCACCTCCCTTGAGGAAGAGGACGGTGGATCTTGTGCAGGCTGCCACTGGGGTCCCCACAATGACTTCACATTCTTCATTGATTCCTCCTGGCTCCAAGACAAAACCCAGGCCAGCTGGCAAGGCACCTGGGGTCCTTCAGGCTCTGATTGATCATTCCCCTGATCAGCCGTCCACTCTGCAGGCTGCCACTTACCAGCTGCTTTGTGAACAGCAAACTCTTTGCACCCAACCCGCACCTGTGCTAGGGCCGGTCCCCCTTGCCTCACGTCATCATGGTTGTCCCCCTAAGCCCCCCGTCTCCTGGGCTGGCTGGAGGCTGTTTACTATGGAACATGTACTTGGCTCTTGCCAGTGGGCCAGGCGTTTCTCCTGGCACTTCAGAGCACTGAGTCCATCCCTCGCCCTTGCTCATTGCAACGAAGTCGTGGGTGTAACTGGTGCGTGTCCAGCGCTGCAGGCCTCTGGTCTCTGAACTGTAAAGTGGGTAGGAGATGAATTTGTGTTTGTCTCAAGTTGTCTTCAGCAGATGTTGTCTGACCAAGTGAGTTCATTTTAATTTTCCTTTGATTCTTTTTTCCTACTTTGTGTACTTGGATCACACATTTCTAATTCAGAAATACTTTCTCAAAGTCATTTTTTGCTAATAATCCAGATTTATTTCCCTTTGGTTCCAGTTGTTGAAATGGATGAAAACAGTGGACTCTTACTTCTAGAACTAAATCCTCCTAACCCTTGGGATTCAGATCCCAGGTCTCCTGAAGATTTGGCTTTTGGGGAAGTACAGGTAAGGAAACATTAAAATTATAGTATCCTTAGAGATAAAATGAAAATGTCCATATATATTCAGGAAAAAAATATATAAAACTTTAGAACAGGTCCCACAGAAGAATCATACAGAACTACTGAAGGAAGTTCAGAAATTACCCTGGATGCCAGATCATTGTCAGATGGAATGGTGTATTAGTCTGTTTTCTGTTGCTATGACAAAATATGCAAGGCTGGGTAATTTATAAAGAAAAAAGACTGACCTCCAGTTCTGGAGGTTCAAGAGCCTGGAGTTGGCCTCTGCTCAGCTCTGGTGAGGGCTTCCTGACTGGATGGCATCACAATGGCCGGAACACATCCAAGAGTGGCAAGAAGCATGTCTGTGGAAGGTGGCAGTCCACTTACGACAACTTGTTCCCCAGCAGCTGGGCAGATCCTGCATTAACCTTTCCAAGGGTGAGGCCCCCACTAGGCCCCGCCTCTTGGCATCCCACCACCTCTACACTGCCACACTGGCCCCAAGCATGTCACACAGCAGCCTGTGGATGACAAACTACATCCTGCCACAGCAGGGCACCAGTTGCATATATTTTTCCAGATTTAGAAGTTGGGATCTTTAGAGGAAACATTAGTTCAGGAGAGACAATCATAAATTTATTTCTCTGTGTGTTTGGAAATGTGGGTACATTTGAGCAGTTATGTTTTTAAGAAAAAAAAAAATGGGAAGGCACCCAGACAGGCATAATTCAAGCTAATTTGACTCCTGACCTCTCCTCACCTGTTCCTTTGGCTTTGGTGCTGGAGTTCCTGTTACCTTATGTGGCTTCTGTGCCAGGCAGAGGCTTGGAATTCCCCATTGTGTCTCTAAGCCACTGTGTGTAGCCATTCTCCAAGAACCCTGGCATCCTGCAGGGTGAGCTAGCAGGTGGTCAAGAGCAGGCCAGGCAGACCTCTTGACATGGACATGACAGGTCTGTCCAGGCTGCTTGGCTGCACCAACCTGCACCCTCCTCGGGCATCAGTCACTCGTGTCCCTGTCCACAGCCACTCTGGTGCTCAAATCCCCAAACGCTGGCCATAACACTGCAGACTGTGCTTTGAAGGACCAGTCACAAAAGATATTCATAGTGCAGATCGCACATCAATGTTAGGAGTTAATTTAAATAGAGTGAACATGGGTAAATCAATTGGTGTGACACCTATAACGCAACACAAGAACCTCTGTTGTAATAAAGTCAGGACTGTGCTGGGAATCTGTTCTATTTTAGGCTCCTGCTGAGTTGCAATTGAGCCCAAGATTTTGCCTAACCTTGCTTAAGAACAAAGTTCTCTGACCCAAGTTGTCAGTGAGCAGCACTGACTCAATAATGGAAATCTCACTCTCTTCTAACAGATAACATACCTCACTCATGCCTGCATGGACCTCAAGTTGGGAGATAAGAGGATGGTGTTTGACCCTTGGTTAACAGGTCCTGCCTTTGCCCGAGGATGGTGGTTGTTACATGAGCCTCCCTCAGACTGGCTGGAGAGGCTGTGTAAAGCAGACCTGATTTACATCAGCCACATGCACTCAGACCACCTGAGGTAAGGACCCCTAGCATCATCTTGGGGGCCAATGATGTAACGCTGCGATACGGGTGTGACATCCCTCGGATTCCTCTGCAGTGAACACTCACTCCAAAGCACTTCAGTTGGAATGAAGAGAAGAGCGCTAATAGGGACAGATATTTGCATGCACACAGCAATTTCCTTTGAAAAAGTGCTTCCACACTTTGCACCAGTGGGAACAAGGAAGCTCTGTTGTGGGAAGAACAGGGTTGGCAGTCCCCTCACTTGCTGCTCTTAGACCCTGTGGGGCAAGTCTAGGCTGAAGGTCAGCAGGATTGAGCTTTGGGTTTTTTTTCCCTCAGTTCAACATTTATATCGGGAGTCAGTACACTTTATTTTTTTAAAAAAAAAAAATAGGAAGAGCCTGTGTAAATATTTTAGGCTCTGCAAGCCATGTAATCAGCATTGAGAGTGACTCAACTTCACCGCCATAGTACAAGAGCAGCCACAGACAATCCTGAGAGGAAATGACTGTTCCAATAGAACCTCATGGATGACATTTGCCTATCACATAATTTTTATGAATCACATATTATTGTTGTCTGTTTGATTTTCTTTATGATCATCTAAAAGGGTGACAACTGGCTTCAGCTTGCAAGGTTGCACAAAAGCAGAAAGCAGGCCAGGCTTGGCTCCCGCAGCTGCCTTGCCAGGCCACGGTCTCCCACTGCCTAGGGCTTCTGAGGGACCCAGGAAAGCCCAGGTCGCACTTGGGCAATCAGATACTGGTGGTCCCGCAGAAACTCCCCAGGCTGTCACAAGGAGGGAGGAGAGAGAAGCCACTCGTATTCGTGGATGAGCTGTTCCCAGGCCCTCAGCTGAACTCCAGGGCCAGGCTTCCTCATCCTGGTTGGCACGTTGTCCTCACTGTCTCCTCAGTTGCCATTATAAACACCTAGCCATGCCCACAGTGTCCTGCTGAGGCAGCTTCACCTTCTCCTACAGGACGGTCATGTGAATGTCCATGATCAGGGTTAAGTGTTGGTGCTTGGTTGACTGGCTCCTTGCTCTTCTGTTCTAAAGCATACGGGAACTATAAGGCGTGGATATGCTTTGATTTGTAATTTTTAAGGGCAGTAGTTTAAATGTTTTAATTAACTTTAGTAGCAAATTCCCTGCAACATGCCCCTTCACTGGTCACAGCCCACTGGAGGGTAGTGGTACCACCATTCAAAAAACTGCTTGTCTACTGTCTGATGCCTTGTCTCGCACGAGTTCCTAGAACCAACTTTGCATAACTCTAGGTTCATGAGACCTTGGGTTCCTGTGCTGCACGGTGCCTTGAGGTGTGTGGTACAATTTCGTATCGTTGGTTATGGTATCATGATAACAATATCATGTATACGAGGCAATTACTTTATAGTGTCTGCTATGAAACGTAATTGCCTAACATCCAAATGAGAGCATTCTCTGCGAACGCACTGAATTTTAGGGGCAGAGGTAAGAACTGTTAACATTATCTAGTCAATTTATTGTTTAGCCACTGGCCTGAAAAAGTACATAGGTTTGCTTCAGAGGCTTGTGTGAGCACAGATGTCATGCACCGAGACCCCAGGTTTCCACCATGGTACACAACACCTGTGCAGTGTGTTCCAAGAACTGATCACTGGAAAGATGATGAAACTTGTAATTTTTACTTTTTTGAGTCCATTTCCTCAGTAGACCCTTTTCGACTCTTTCCTGGTCAACTAATAAGTATTGAGGTCATTTGCCCCCAATCCTACTGTCTAATTGTTACTTATTGAATAAGACCTCCCTGAATCACAAAAACAAGGGAAAAGGTCAGTGTACTCTAGCAGATAGTCTTTATTCAAAGAAAACCAGCCAATTCTTTTCCACTGGACAGATTTTAACAGTGTTAGCACGTGAACATTGTTAGTACAGTTGATAAGTGCTGATATGTAGATTTTGCTCACACTCTTCTTATGATTACATATTTTATTTCACCTGACATTATACTCTGTAAGTCTGATTCTTATACTGGAGAGAACATTCTGTAATGTGAGACCTGCCTTCTAAAAGAAGCACCAGGTTTAGAATCAGAAAATCCAAATGTGAGTATCCATGTACCATTTGTGAGTCGTATATTTCCGAAGATGTTTCCCCATCTACAAACAACCTCAGAAGTCTTTGTGAGAATCAAAGTGTGAGGAGGTGCTAGCACTTGTGCACATTTGAAGTACAATAGGCCACTGGTCATTCATTATTCATCTCTCTACCATTCCCCACAGTGGTACATAACACCCTTGCAGATCATAGGTGCAGTAAGTGAAGGTCAACTTCATGCTTGCAGTGTTCAAAAACACTTGAGTGATTATGTAATGAGCTGGGTGTGAAATGGAGTTTTCCTCTGTTAAATTTGACTGTCATGCCCAGCTGGTAACTTGGAGGCTCCTTAAGGATGAAGAATTCTGCCTGTCAAAGTGTGACTATCAGTCTTGGAAGGTGGAGACACAGACACCCAGGTGGTGGTGGGACCCTCGGTCCTGTACACGCCACCGTCCTCTCTTGCACTGAGACCTGTTGTCTGGGAATGAGATGAAATGAGGGACCTGGTGGTCTTTGTCCGTCATCAGCCTCTGCAGCACACCGTCCCTTCTACCAGAACTACCCATGTGGTGCATGCATGTTCTAAGGAGAAAGCACAATCTCCCAGAAACTCCTCTCACTGTTTTAATCAGCCTTGAGCAGGGATGCTTCTCTGGTCTCCGGTGAGGGTCTGATTTCCAATTCCTTGCTTTTCAGTCAACATGTTGGTTTCGGGAACAGACAGGCTCTTATCCGAGGCAAACCTGTTTTTCCATCTTCCAACTTTTTCATCTCTCGGATCCTAGTTACCCCACACTACAGAAGCTTTCTCAGAGAAGACCAGATGTTCCCATTTATGTCGGCGACACAGAAAGACCTGTGTTTTGGAATCTGAACCACAGTGGCGTCCAGCTGACTAATATCAACGTGGTCCCGTTTGGAGCATGGCAGCAGGTCAGAGATCGGTTTCCTTTCAGTAGTTTCCACTTGTGCTTTCTGAGGTCAACCTTAGATGAAGTGATTAAGAGAACAGGTAATGTTGTAGCCCTGTGCTGGGTAAATACAACCTGCATTTAAGCTTCAGGTGTTGGGTATAACAGTCCTGAGTAAAAGATGGTTTATCTTCACTGACGACAGTACAACCCTCTGAGACAGGCCAATGAATCCCATTCCTCTGAACAAAATGTAAGCTCTGATTGACCAGTCTTCCCAGAAGAGACAGCCTTCTCAAATATTGAATTAAAACCCAAACTGATATACATAGTTGTTGGTTTTATTGTTAAATTCCAGGTAGACAAAAATCTTCGATTCATGATCTTGATGGATGGCGTTCATCCTGAGATGGACACTTGCATTATTGTGGAATACAAAGGTACTTTCTCATCCTCAGCAACAATGAAAATGAAAAAGACTCTGGGTAGGCAAGATGGGAGCAGCTACCTGCAGTTTGATCTATGTTCTTATTCTATGTCTTCATTTTCTGGGGATATAGCTTATTATATCCTTGTCTTAGAAAAATGAGCAGTCATTCATATGTTCTTTCCAGAGAACAAATTACCAATTATCTAATGCACATATGGAAGGAGTGAAGATTTTTTCCACTGGGCAATCAATGTTTTATAGTGATTCTTGTCATAATTTTATATTCTACAGTAATTATTCAAAACCATCTTAGGTGAATAAATGTCTTTATTTGCTTTCATCTTGAAATTTCATTAGGAAATCCAATCATATACTTGGGACTTTCTTATGAGAACATGGTCTTCCTGCCCCAATAATCTCTTAAGTATGAATTTTGCACAGAATTTGCAAAAGATAGAAGGGTTCATGTTGATCGAGTCCTTCTTCCTTCTTTGCATCCTTTCGGCTCAACATCTGGATAGAGTTGGTTGAGAAGAGCGATCTATCTGTGACCCAGAGTGGAATCAAGCTAATTGTCTTCACGAGACACCATAATCTACCAAATAGGATGCACTGATTCACTTGAAAATTCAGAATATGCTACTGAAGACTTTACATTTTGCAGTCTTCCTCTTTTTTTCCTTGAACATAACCAATTCTATAGTAAACTAAGTCGCACTATAGAGTGTACCTAGAAGATTCGCTGGCATAGGAACTGAAGCTGTGCCGTTTGAGATTTCAGCAAGCGTGTGTTGTCTCTGTACAGGCCACAAGATCCTCAACACTGTGGACTGCACCAGACCCAACGGGGGCAGGCTGCCCGAGCACACCGCTCTGATGATGAGTGACTTTGCTGGAGGAGCATCAGGCTTTCCGATGACCTTCAGCGGTGGAAAGTTCACTGGTAATATTTTGTATCAATGTGATAGCAGACATTAGGCATGGCCCCTTGCTCCAGGATGTGAGAATAAGCGCAAAGATAATGGAGATGTGGTTCCTCCCTGCGAGAAGCTTACCACACCTTCCAGGGAAACCAGACTTGCAAACCACATGTGTTATAAACTGACGTTTCCAGCTCAGAACATGATGATGGAACATGGAGGAAACACTGAGATCAGGAGGAGCTAAGAAAAAGCTTGAACTGGGTTTCTAGAGTCCAGCAGAGTGGGGAAGGTGTGGGATCAGTGGCCCAGGCTTAAACGCCCTTGGAATGTGATCTAGAACAGGCGGTGTGCAGCTCAGGGTGGCACATCCTCGCGGTCCCATGTAAAGCTCAGCAGGGAGGGATGCAGACAAAGGGGGGCCCTCTAAAGTGTGAGGTCCCAGACAGGAGCCGTTTTACCCAGGGCCCTCCGAGAACAGTGTGTGGGTTGGTGTGAAGAAAGTGTCTGTGGTATATTTCCTTCATTTAGGCGTCCTTGACACCAGCATCTAAGTGTTCAGCACTTGTGATTAATGCATGACGACGTTCAGTAACAGTCCCTGTCTAACAATGTGTCAGACAGTGCTCTCCTTGCAGAATGAGGCAGCTTCGTCCCGCCCCCGCTTCCTTTTGTTGGTCAGCCTCACTGCCTCCGGGATGTGTAATCGAGGAAGACAGAGGGAGGCTTCTGGCCCCAGAGCTCATGGTGTGAGTGGGGCGGCACAGGGTACTCCTTCAGGGCTAGCGGCACGGGGCCTGCTGTGTGCGGGCGTGTGCACCAGCATCAGCATCTAAAGCGGCTGGAAGAGACAGAAATGCTAACAGTGCTTACATCTGGGTTACGGGGAGCTGCTGTTTTTTTTTAATCTTATGCCCTTTGTCAAATTTCATGGCACTAACAATAGTAACAGCTCTCTGACCCTTTGATCTGCACACCCTGGGTCCTGCCTAAGTCCCCAACTCACTCTCCCGCCTGCTCTGTCAGACTCTGCTTTCCAAATGCCCTCCTACCCGGGGCTTTGCATTTACTCTTCCCCTGCCTGGGCCCACACACTGCATGGCTGCCGGCTTTTTGTCCAGGTCTCAGCTGCCATTGGTTCCCTGACCACCCTGCCTAACAGTGACCCTCCTTCCCATTCACTTGCCCCAGACATCCTGTCCCGTGGCCCAGCACCTCACTCTCTGCAAAGATTTTTCTTATTTGCTTCTCTCACTAGAGGAAATGCTCCCCGAGAGCAGGCACCTGCCTGGTCTTCTTCACTACAGTATTCCCGGTGCCTAGAACCGCTTCTGGCCCATAGTAGGTGCACAATAAATATTGGTTGAGAGACTGACTTAGAGAATGACAACCTTGTGAAGTAGACATCAGGGTTCCACTTACAGAGGAGGAAGCAGGCGTTGAGAAGTTAGGTGATTTAATCCAATGTTGCACAACCAGTACGCGGTGGGGCAGGACCTTGATCCTAAGTCTGATTCCACATTTATGCCCTTAATTGCTGTGCATTGTAAGATCATGACAAATAGGCTTTATGATGTGTTTTTTACACTTTTATAAAACACTAAGGTGATAATCATTTGTGTTAGTAAAAAGTTAGAATTAAATGTCTTTAAAATGTGCTCGCACGCAAGGTGTGAGTCTACATGCTGACCTATATATTCATCTAGGTTCCGAAAAATTCCCCCCAGCAAGGAGAGAGCCCAGTGCCGTAGAGCTTTACTCTATTTCTGCCTTAGCTGTCAATCTTTCTTCTGAACAAGCTCCCGCCTACTAGAGCATCTGCTTTTCTGTGATTTCTGAACAGAGGAGACTAACCCAAATACTGTCCTTGCAGAAGAATGGAAAGCCCAGTTCATTAAAACAGAGAGGAAGAAGCTGCTGCACTACAAGGCCCAGCTGGTGAAGGACCTGCAACCCCGAGTCTATTGTCCCTTTGCTGGGTATTTTGTGGAGTCCCACCCATCAGACAAGTACGGCTGGATACTTTGTACAGATTTTAAACACAAATTGATGCGTGCTAGAATGAGTGACTGCTGTGAATGCTATGGGAAAAGGGGAGAAAGAAAAAAGTAGGAGCCCTGAACTTGTTGAGCAGCTGCCAGAGAATAGACCACGTGAATTAGAAGATACCAGAGTAAACTCAGACAGGGGTTCCTGGAGATCCCGCAGGCAAGAGGAAGGCATTTATTAAGTGCGTGCCAGGAAGTGAACAGCGGGCTTTTAGCCAAGCCATCTAAATTAGCCTCTCGTTGACCCTGTGAAGAAGGTGACATTGTGCCTGTCCCGCAGATCAGGAGTCTGAACAGAGGCAAGGAACCTGCCCCAGTCGCCTCGTTGGAGGAGCACACCCTGGTTGGCCTGGCTCCAGAGGTTTCTCTGTGCCCACTGCATCTCAGAATAGAATTGTGTCATGAGGTTATGTTCTTATAGTCTGGGAATGTGATGTGGTTTTTCTTGATGCAATATAAATTCTTCGAATGCTATGAACATCACCAATTTATGGAAAGATCGAATTTGCTGATCTGGTGCATTTTGCCAAAGCTCGTTGGTTAAGTCAGGGGAGACCTACACTGTTGATTCATTTCAGGATTCCTGAAGCAAAAAAAAAAAAAATTCTTGGCAAATGTTCAGGAATCAAAGATAAAATCAGGCAGTGTAGTTACGTCTTCTCATCCGAATCTCAACACTTAGGGAAAAGCTTGATTTGAAGCTGTGGTGAAAGGCAAGTCTTCTTGGTGATTTGGCTCTGTAGGTGTTGTGCTGGTTTCCTAGGGCTGCTGTTGGAAACTGCCCACGTACTGTAGGGCAGCTTAGGACACCAAAACATGTTGTCTCACAGACATAGAGCCGAGACGTCTGGAGTCCAAGGGCAGCGGCCGGGCCTCTGCTGTTGCTGGGGAGGAGAGGCTCCAGGCTCCCGTGATGCTGTCTGCAGGTGACATTGCCCAGTGCATAGCTGCTATAAGGGCACCAGCGGTGCTGGATCAAGGTCCACTGTCATGGCCTCATCTTACCTTGACCACCTCTGTGGACAGTCTACCTCTATAGAAGGGTCAGTTCCGAGGGACCGGGTGTTAGCACATTAACATATGCGTCTGGAAGGGAACCCAATTCAACCCATAACAAGTTTTTGTGTTAAAATGAAAACTTTTAATGACACAAATCAATAATTATGGCTTTACATATTTTTCTAAATTAAATATGCAAAGTTTTATTTTAATTTGACAGCGTTATAGTTCACTGAAAAATTGCAAGTAAAATTTGAAGAATGTTGTTAGTATTGATAATTTAGAGTTGCTTAACAATTTATGTAGTCAGTATTAATTTTAACAAGTTGCTACAAAAGTTTGTGAACTTACTAAACTTGGATCAACATAGTTGTTTTCTATTATTTGTTTATTTTTGCATTGGGGATTGAGCCCAAGGATATTCTAACACTGATCTACATCCACTGGCTTTTTATTATTTATTTTGAGACAGTGTCTCTCTAAGTTACTGAGACTGGCCTCAAACTTGCATTCCTCCTGCCTCAGCTTCCCAAGTTGCTGGGATTACAGGTGTGTGCAGGCATGTCCAGAAGACAGACACAGTTTTGAAGCTAGATATGCTTTTTCTTCAAAATCAAATTAATTCTTCTAAAGAAATGAACCAGTTTTGTCAATCCAGATTTGAGTATTACACGAAGATGAATTTTTGAAACAATTCTATTATTAGAAAAATTTCAGTTTATAACCATGTGAGCATGTAATTCTACTTTTTGAATTATACATTTTATGAAATCTGAATACAGATAAAGTATTTCTGATGAAAATTTAGTATCTGAACTGAGATGAAAGTTCAAAATATACATTGGATTCCAAAGCCTTGGTATTAGAAAAAAGAATGTCCAAAATCTCATTAAATGTCTGAACTATTTTTAAATTGACAGATATGATCCTCTATACTTACATAATGATGTCCTGCGCTGTTCATACACATTGCGGACTGACCGAGTCTAGCTGACCGGCACGAATGCCTCATACTGCCGTCATTCCTGTGTCAAGAACACTTTTCACTTCCATTCTCTCTCAGCATCAGAGGCCAACAGCAAAGCACAGTCTCAGCCCAATGGTACCTCCAGGAACTTGGTCATTCTGGATAATGGGCCATGCTGGGTGGCAGAGTTTCCTGGATAGCTGTAGTTTGTTTCTCTAGACATGAAAAGTTTTGATTTGGGTAGAATCCTCTTCTTGCAAAGAGCCTTAGACTACAATGTATCTTTTGTTGACCTTGCAGTATCATCATTTCAGGATTTTAGGATCTGCTGTAACAATTGGCTGTCCCCAAAGCCCATCCAAGCTGCTATAGCAGAACACCATCCACAGGGTGTTTGCCCCAACATAAGCAGCCCCAGGCAGAGAGACATTAAGTGTCCTCCTCGTGGTCTTGCTGAGAGGATGCCAGTCGCCATTCCTCACTGCTGTGACAAATTCCTGCACGCCCCCATTCTCCTTTTGGATTTGCTGTTCCTATCCACCTAACTAGTCAGGAGTCAGAATGTGGCTCAGGGTCAGGGCCTTATATCAAGTTAGGGTGCCAATGCTGTGAGCAAGGCCCTGGCGGCTCTCAGTGAAGGACTGTGGAAGCTTGGTTCATGGATTATGGACTGAGTTTCTAAGTAGGAACTTAGCTCATGGCTTATATTTGTTAGAACTGTAAAGAAATCTCTTGCTTTTAAGTATCCTTAACTGTGTTCTCTATAACCCAGATCCAGTCTCTTGGAATATGACTGCATTTCTAAGTCTCTAGATCAACGGTCATAGTTTCTATTTGAAAAAAAAAAAAAATCAGATATGCTGTTTTTCCTAGATAAATTCCTATGAAAAAGTATGGAACTTATTTTTAAAAAGTCTTTTGGACTTGCTGGATAAGCTTAGATGCAAGTTTAAGGAATGTGTTTCCATTGAAATCTGTACAATTTCAAAAATGTGTCAAAAGCAAATTTTCCCCAAGAAACAGCCATAAGAGGGGGTGAAATTTAAGCGCTTTGTGTTGCACAGGAGACAGTCTCTGTTCATGCACGTTAGCTGTGAGGGGTTCAAGGTGGAGGAGGCACGCCAGGACCAGCAGAGAGAGCCAGCGAGAGACAAGGGCTGCAGGGAAGCAGAGAGGAGTGCCTGCCTCGGGGGTGCGGGCTCAGCATGTGTGTTTCCCCGTCATGCCAGAAGGTGCCGGCCCTGGACAATAGCTGAGGCCCTCTAGTTTCCTAAGGAAACCAGGACTCCTCCACAGCTAAGTGTGTCTCACACTCACCTCTATGTGGAGCTAAATGGCAGTCAGTTAATACAAATAAGCCTTTCAGTGCCCACGGAAGAGATGATGCCGTTATGGCACAAGGACTTCACCTAAGCAGAGGGGGCCAGCCCAGTGACCGGCAAGTGGGGAGCAGGCGCCAATGAGATGGATGTCAGGATGAGTTTATGGGATCCTGGAGCATGTTTCCTAAGCTTCAGTCCTTGAGTTGTGGGAATCTGGAGAGAGTAAGAGGTCCCAGAGGAGGGCCAGGTGGCTGGGGTGGCTCAGGGAGGCAGCTTTTAACCAGCTGGCACAAAATGACTTCATAACATTGACAGCTACCAGCCAAATATCAATTCTGTCCTTAAAGGGAAGTGATGCAGGAGAAACCTTAGTGCCACTCACAGATGCCACATCACAAAGCTTGGGGACCTAAAGAGAGAGATGGCACCTGTACTTTTGGAAGATAACTGTGAGCAACATCCACCCTTTGTCATGATTGGAAGTGCTCAGCAGAGGGCACAGGTCATAGGTCTGCAAAGAGGGGATGTTAGATGTCACCAGGAGAGCTCAGAGTCGGCTCTGCACTGCATTCCACCTGGGTCTGTATTCTCCAGCTTACTAATAGTGGGACCAGGGCCAGCAGCAATCTGCTCCCCAGTTTTCTGTGGGCATAAGAATGATTTTAAAGATTTATTTTGAGAATGATAGATAATTAATGTGGGATGCCTCACCTGGCACATGGAAGGTTCTCAGGAAACATCATTTTCTCCCTCCTTGCTTTCTTCTTTCTTCCTTTCTTCTCTTGATTCTTTACCTAATAGTTCAAAGCAAAGGATTGAATGCAGACTTTCTGAAACCAGTTTTGAGATGGTGAGATGACATTGAGCATTTTAGCTTGGTAGAGGGGTAGTCACCAGGAGAAGCAGCAGGCACAGGATCGAGCCTCTCAGGATCTCCCGTCCCTCCACCCTGCAACCTAGCAGGGCGAACGTTTATTTCTGCAAAGGCAAACAGCCTGCGCCACCTGTCTTCGTCACTGAGGGCAGCCACACACGCTGGACAGAGCACATGGAGGAAGCCCCTGAGGACTCTGAACAGCGAGCGGTAGCAGGCAGATCTGGGAAGTGCCAACGAGTCAGCAGTAATTCTCCCGTTTTAAAAAAGCACCGTGTCTCCAGCCTGCACTCCAACAGCCCAAAACTGGCACCACACCCTGGTGGGGAGCAAAAGGTAGGGAAGTCTTCTGGGTTTGCGGTTTGTTTTTTCCATCTTCTCCTGTCCAGTCCCCAGGTTGTCAACCCAGCAGCCCTGGCAACAACACTCGCAGTCATCGAGCAGGTACCTGACACTCCAGGGGAAGGGAGCTCTTCTCTCAGTTCAAGGTAATTTTAGTTCCAAGAGGTGGAGAGATGTCCGTTGCTGTTTTTCTTTCTCTAACCTCCCACCACTTGAGCCCAGAAGCAGGGGTGGTTTTTAGAAAGTACTCAGGAGATCCATCAGGGGACCTGAAGCACTGGATTTTGAACAGAGGGTGGATGAAGATGTGGACACCTTAGAGGCAGGAAATACTGTGGAGATTACAGACAGGACACTTAAGAAAAGGAGCTATCAGAATTCAAATAAACTCTTGGGCTCTCTCACAAGCACACTGTACCAGTGAGGATATGGCCTAACCAAGATACCAAAGGCTTTCAGATCTGAAGTTCAGGGTAGACCACAGCTCAGGTCCCACACTGGTCATTAGGTGGCATGCTGTGGAAGAGATCCGAAAAGGTCCAAAAGCTTTGAAAACTGAACTGACATTGGAACTGCAGCCCACAGAGGGTGGATGTGAATTGATGTCATGAACCTAACCTGGTTGATTGCTAGTTAAAAGAAAAACTAGAACCTTCCATATAGGATACAAACAAGAACAAGATTTCAATAATACTGAAAATGTCCAGGATAGAATCCAAAACTACTCAATGTAAGAAAAAACAGGAAAGTTCAATGTCTCATAAGGGAAAAGACAACGTATGTCAAACCTAAACTGACACAGATGTTGGACCAGAAGGAAAAAAAAAACTTTTAAGGAGTTATTTTAGCCATGATTCATCAAGGAACCATCAAGACTATAGAAATGAATGCAAATCTACAGAGCTTCAGTAGAGCCAGAATAGATGGAAGAAGCAAATGGGATTTTTAGAATCAAAAAATACACAAATTGCTGCACGTGGTCACACATGCCCATAATCCCAGCTACTCGGGGGACTGAGACAGGAAAGATCACAAGTTCACTGACAGCCTGGGCAACTTAGATTCTGTCTCAAAAAGGAACGGGTAGGGATGTAGATCAGTGGATGAGTGCCCCTGGATTCAAACCTCTCTGTACTGGAAAAAAAATCTGGCTGAGTTCAAATGCATAATGAAGAGTTCAAATGCATAAAAGGAGGAGAATGTGAATTTGGATCATTAGAAGTTGTTGGATTTATGAACAGCCAAGAGGAAAAACACCACCAAAAGATTAATATTCATGTCCCTGGAGTCCAAGAAAAGGACAAGTTGTGGTACAGCATCATGGGAAGAAATAATGGCTGAAACCTCCTCAGATTTGATAAATGACATAAGCTTAGATTCCAGATGCACTGAAAACCCCAAGCAAAATAAACTCAAAGAAATCAACGTTTCAGTACCTCAAAATAAGACAGTGGGAACCAAAGATAAAAAAGACATCAAATCATCCAAAAAAAGATAATAAATTGCTAATAAGAAACAATCCAAATAACTGAATGTTTTGTCAGATACCATGAAGTCCAGAAAGCAGTAGAAGAACATTTTTTTTGAAGTATGCCAGAAACAAAACAAAACAAACCCTGTCAACTCAGTCTATATCCAGTGAAAATATCCTTTAGGAATGTAGGTAAAATAAAGATTCTCAGATAAAAGAAAATCAGATAATTCATTGCCAACAGACCTCCTTTAAAAGAAATTTTAGAAGAAGTTCTTTGGATAAAGAGAAGTGATATCAAAGGGAAGCATAGAACTTCAGAAATGAGGAAGGAACAAAAGAAATGATATATATCTAGGAATGTTTTTAGATCATTTTCTTCTTTTAAGGTCTTGAAAATAGTACAACAGCCGGGCACTGAGGTGCACACCTATAATCCCAGTGGCTTGGGAGGCTGAAGCAGGAGGATCACAAATTCAAAGCCAACCTTAGCGAAAGTGAAGTGCTAAGCAGCTAAGTTACCTATCTCTAAATAAAATACAAAATAGGGCTGGGGATGTGGCTCAGTGGTTGAGTGCCCCTGAGTTCAATCCCCAGTACCCCCCCAAAATGAAAAGAAAATATTACAACATTTGAAAACATGAATTATAACTGTCAGAGGAGTTGCCAATGAATTGTGTCCCCTCAAAATTCTTATGTTGGAGAACTAACCCTTCGTACCTCAGAGTGTGACTTTATTTGAAGATGGGGTCTTTACAGAGGTAACCAAGCTAAATGAAATCATTAGGGTGGGCCTCGATACAATTAGCTGGTGTGTTTATGATGGAAAAATTTGGACAGAGAAACACATATGAAGGTAGATGCTGTGAAGAATCACAGGGAGAAGACTTCTAAAAGAAGAGACCTAGAGCAGATCTTCCCTCCCAGCACTCACAGCCCGACAGCAGGCCTGGTGACACCATTTCACTTCCAGCCTCCAGAACTAGGAAACAATACTTTTCTGTTTATTTGAATTTGTTTTTTAAGCATCACTGTCTGTGGTGCTTTGTTATAGCAGTTCTCACAAACTAATATAGTAGATGTGATACCTATGATAATTACAACATCTCACCCAAGGACGTATTGCATCTACGTGCCATGAAAATTGGTAAAATGTTGATTCTAAGTGGACTGTGAAAAGTTGAGAATGGAATATTGTAATCCCTAAAGCAGCAACTAGAAAAGCCACACAACAAGATATAGTAAAAACCATAATAGACAGACTAAATAGAAAACTAAAAAATATGTAAATAACAGAAAAGAAGGAAAAGAAGAAACAGAAGAATGAAAAACATAGAAAATAGCAAGTAAAAAAATGGTGGACACAAATCCCCAAATAGCAATAATTATATTAAATAAAAATGATCTATGGACATGTGAGTGATGCCATTGGGGGATATTCTAGAGAAGTGCTGTCACAAATAGAATAACACTGAGCGACCCCACTCAGCACCATGCAGAATAAAATCCATCTGATGACCCATGAAATTTTAAGATATGGTAAAGTGGTTGTTTCTCTGAAAAAATTGTCCAAAAAAACCTGGAAGACAGAAATTGTAATAATGGATAAAAGAACAAGACCCAACTCTACACTATCTACAAGAAACCCATTTTAAATATAGTAAAGTGGGCAAGTTAAAGTGAAATGATGGGAAAGTTACACCATGTAAACACTGATCCAAAGGAAGCTAGAATGCTAATATCAGAACATAAAACCTCCAGAGAAGAAAAGCACCAGGCATGAAGAGGGACCACCAAAGGTCAATCCGCTAAAGAGGTGTAACAGTTATAACGTGCTTGTGCTGAATAACAATTTCAAATACATGAAGCAAAACTGATAGAACTGAGAACAGAGATGGAAACCCACAATTACTGTTAGACTTCAACATTCTTTTCTAAGTAATTGGTAGAACAAGAAATAGGAAATCATCAGGGACATAGAAAATTAGATCTGGTTGATATTTATGAAGAACTCACCCCTAAATAGCAGAAGACACATACTTTTCAAGGATATATATCCACCACAAGAAACTATATCCTGGGCCATAAAATAAACCTCAACAAAGTTAAAATTGATATTGTATGATGTATGTTTGGAATCACTGTGGAACTAGACTAGAAATCAAGAGAAGATCAATGGGAAATCTCCAAATACTTGAAAATTAAACAACTTCTAAGTAATCCATGGACCAAAGAGTAGGTCTTATAGGAAGTTAGCAAACATTTTTATATGAAAAAAATAAGAAAGACAGTACAGTCCATATTTATGGGATACTAACCAAGTGCAGTGGCATGCCACCTGCCATCCTAGCTACTCCGGAGTCAGATGCAAGAGGATAACTGGAGCCCAGGATTTTAAGGCCAGCCCAGGCAACATAGTGAGACCTTGTCTCAATCAATCAACCCATCAGTCAATAAAAAACATGGGATACAGATAAAATAGTGTTTCCAGATAAATTTGTAACATTACATACATTATAAAAAAGAAAAATATCAAATCAACAATCTAAACTTCTACCTTCTAAAAGAAGGGCAAAATAAACCCAAAGCAAAATGAAAAGAAGGAAATAATAACTGTAAGAGCAGATGTCGATCAAATTAAAAACAGAAAACAATGAAACTTACACCTGTCTTTGGAGAGGTTAATAAAACAATAAACTTCTAGTTCAACTGACCAAGAAAACAAGAAGTGACTGAGAGAGCTGAGTTCTCCACAGACCCCAGACATGAAAATACCGATAAATACTGTGAGCAGCTCTGTACACTAAAATGCAAGAGCTGGGGTGAAATAGACAAATCCCTTAAAAGCCATGAACCTCCAAATCTCACCCAAAAAGAAGCAGCCCTGTATCTACTGGATAAATTAATCATTTAAACATTCTGAAAATGGAAACTCCACACCAACATTGTATATTGGTGAATTCTAAACAAATTTTGAGGATGAAATCATACCAATTTAAAAAATTAGTAATAGTTATGTAGTTATACGTAATATTAGGGTTCATTTTGGCAATTATACAAGCATGGAATATAATTTGCTCCAGTTCAGTCCCCAGTACTTCCTTGTTCCCTCCTCCTGTTCCCATTTTTTCTATTCTACTAGTCTTTCTTCTATTTATTTATAGTTTTTTAAATTAGTGCTTTATATATATATATATATGTGGAATTCACTGTGGTATATTCAGATATGTGCGTAAAATAGTTTTGGTCAATTTCTTTCTACCATTTCTCCCTTTTCCCACCCTTTCTCCCTCCCCCTGCCCCATTCCCTTTCTCTTCCCCACTGATCTCTCTTCTGCTTTCATGGGATTGATTCCCTCCCTCCTTTTTTTCTTTCTAGCTTCCACGTGGGAGAGAGAACATTCAACCTTTGACTTTCTGGGTCTGGCTTATTTCACTTAGCATGATGTTCTCCAGTTCCATCCATTTACTGGCAGATGCCATAATTTCATTCTTCTTTATGGCTGAGTAAAACTCCATTGTGTCTATATAGCACATTTTCTTTATCCATTTATCTGTTGAAGAGTACCTGGGCTGGTTTCATAACTTGGTTATTGTGAATTGTGCTGCTATAAACATTGATGTGGAATTGCCATTCTGATTGGAGTGAGATAAAATCTCAATATAGTTTTGATTTGCAGGATATTTTGTAGATATGGACAATCTCTAAAATTTATCAGAAAAGGCAAAGAAACTAGACTAGTCAAAAAAATTCTGCCAACACAAAACTAAGCTGGAGGGCACATGCCATCCAATTCTAAGATAAACTCTAAGGCTACAGAAATCAAGTCACATGGTGTTGGCGAAGGGCTGGACACTCATCAGCAGGACAGAGCAGGGAATTCAGACATGATCCACAAAGCACAGACAGCTGATTCTGACAAAGACACAGTTTGGGGCAATGCAGACGCAAAAAGCAATTCTGTGGAGAAAGGATAGTCTTTAATAAATGTTATTCAAGGAATTGCACATTTATATGCAAAAAAGAACCTCTAAACTTCACACCATATATATGAAAAGTAAGTAGGGATGAATCATAGATATATATGTAAATTCTATAAAGCTATAAAATTTTAAAGGAAAATTTTCACGACCATGAGTTAGATACTTCTTAGATTCCACATCAAAAGCATGACCACGGGCTGAGGCTGTGGCTCAGTGGTAGAATGCTTGTCTAGCGTGTGTGAGGCACTGGTTTGATCCTTAGCACCACATAAAAACAAACAAACAAACAAACAAATAAGTGAATGAATAAATAAAGGTATTGTGCCCATCTATAACTAAAAAATAATTCTTTTTAAAAAAGCATGACCAAAAAAAGAATGAACAAACTGTACTTTATAAAAATTTAAAAACTTTGCTCTATAAAGGAAACTCAAAAGAACAGAAAGGCCAACTTCAGACTGAGAATATATACAAAACTAGTATTCATACTATCTGATACATTCTTAAACTGAACCATAATCACAACTTCAAATAAAAATTAAAAAAATAAACAGTAAGATAGTAAATAGGGGTAAAATGTTTTAGCACACACTTTACCAAAGAAGATATATGGATTGGTAAATAAGATATGGAAAGATGCTCGCCGGCACCATCCATTAGAGAATGCAAGTTAGCACCACAGAGGTTCTATTAGAATTCATAGCGTTCTGGAAAATCCACAATGCCAAGTCCTGGCAAGGACACAGAGTCACAAGAACGTGTACTTAGCGCTGTTAGCAACGCCAACTGCTTCAGCCATGCTGGAAAAGGGTTTAGCAGCTTCTTTAAAGTTAACCTTGCCACACGATCCAGCAGTTCCACCCCTGGGTATTTGCTCCAAAGGTATGTAGGCTTTTATTTACCCAGATACTATGCACAGACATGAAAAACAGCTTTATTCATAATCAGCACATTGACCCAACTGGCCTTCAGCAGGTGAGTGGATAAACATGCAGGGCCCTCAGTCAACATAAGAAAGAGCAATTGCTGTGTATAGGACACGGGTGCACCTCAGAGCACTACAGATAGCAGCAGCCAGTCTCCAAAGGGTGCCCATCACATGACTGTGTTCATACAACATCCTGGAAAGGGCAAGAGCAGGATGCCCCAGGAGTTAGGGTTTGGGGCGGGCATCTAACTACAGAGGAGCAGCACAGGAGAACCGTCCGATGTCCTGATGTGGTGGCTGCATGACCCTACAGGTGCTGAAGCTATAGGACTGAACCCCCAATCCAAATAACTGCCTCTAGGTAAATGTGGAAAGTTAAGGAACAAAAAAAGGTCAGTGGTTCCTAAGGAGTCCTTCCTTTAAGCCATGGTAGGTGAAGCAAGTATACTTAAATCATATTTTTGTGACCATCAAGTTGTTATACGCACATTTTATAGAATTTACAATCTCTCATAGAAACAACAGAAGATATCTAACCATTGTGTAGTATTTGGAGCATAGTTTTATTATTTGAAATGCTGAATAAAACTTTATAGATGTTTGAACTTTACTTTTATGCTTCCATTGATTAGAAACTATGGGAGCCAAAGTGCACACAGTGACTCAGGCCTCTGCTGTAATGTCCTTATGAGCAGCTCTCACCAGCTTCACAGAAACCCACTCTGCCATGGGTTTCCGTGTGCAGGCGGGCCACCGTGTGCTGGTGGTGAGGTTCGCCCTGGCCACAGGGCTGCTCTCCTCTCTGCTTATCAGAATCTACTGGTGTCAGGAAACCCTTTTCAGCCTAAGTTCCATGGACATCTTCAGGTAAGGCTGCCTCTGACTCCCTGTCCCCTTGAGGCCACAGACAGCACATAAGAGCAGCAGGCTGTGTGCCACCCAGGTTCTGTGCCACTAATTGGGACTAATCATGTGCCCGCCTTGGACTTCATCTGTCTCATCCTTAAAGCATGACTTGCCACTTTGAAGCTATTGTGTCCTCTCACGGTTAGCTACATGTGTGGTCACTCCATGTGACCTATTCTGGTGTGTCCCCTTCCTTTAACCTTCCCGTGGACATCATTGAGCTGTCCCATACCTTAATGTTCTTCAGTAAGATTGGCCCAAGGTTAAAAGATGATTTGTTTTGATTGATGCTGTCCCTCAACCATGTGTCACTTACCTTGTTTGGTTTGGTTTGGTGCTGGGGATCAAACCCCAGTATCCTTAACCACTGAGCTGAAGCCCCAACCTTTTCTTTAATTTTTATTTTGAGACAGGGTATAAGTTGTTTAGGGACTTGCTAAATTGCTGAGGCTGGCCTTGAACTCACAATCCTCCGGCTTCAACCTCCCAAGTCACTGGGATTATAGGCGTCCGCCACTGTGCCCAGCACTTACCATTTAGTGTGCAGGCCTGTGCTAGGCACTGGGGAGCTGGAAGTAAGTGGCTGCGCCCAGTTATGGTTCACTGGAAGAGAGGTGCCAGGGGGGTGCAGGTGGCCACGAGGAAAGCCCTCCTGGGTGGGCACAGACCAGCAAGGTGAGCAGGTGCAGGGAGGAGCCTGGAGAGTAAGGGTCCGTGAGTAGCAGGGGAGGAGCAAGGCCTCCAGCCACCCCAGAGGGCTGGGTGACCGACGGGGCATCTAATGAGGAGCAGGGACAGAACTGGATGGCGGGTTGCGTGTCTGTGTGGCAGAAGAGGAAAAGGAGTGCTGATCTATGACCAGGGAACCGTGGCGAGAACTCAGATGGGAGAGATGTGGCAAGGCACTGCAGGGACTTGGGGAAGAGCGGGAAGGGTTGGCATCCTGCCCAGAGGCTACCCTTGGAGGTGACTGACAGCTGGCAGGTGGCGCCTCGGCGCCACGGCACAGTGCGGCCTCTGGAGGCGCATTTCATCGTGGCTCTAGAGAAAGGCAAGTGTAGAGCGGTTGTGGAATTTGGTGAACGCCACACACTGTGTTTTAGGAAGAGGCTCGAGAGGGGCCTCTGGAGGCAGGGAGGCCAACAGCAGTCAGAGAAAGGGAGATCGGTGGCACTGCTTTAGATGAAGGACCTCAGTTGTGGGGACATTGATGGGGACCTGAAGGGAAAGGCCTGGACACCATGGGTGCAGAGACAATGACTTAGCTTGCGTCTGCTCGTCAATTCCAAGCTCACAGATGCCCACGTGTGCTCTGTGTCACCTGACTGAGTACTCCGAGTCCAGGTGGCCACGCGGGAGCCTGTAAAGGGCCGTCAGTCCAGACGGCGCCTTCGCCTCCCGGTTTCTGCCCGGCCAGTTGCCTTCCAGTGTGATGCAGAGATGGAAAAGCCACAGCTCTGAGGAAGGCCGTGGCTTGGTGTCAGATCTGGGAGCCCCTGAGGCGGTCGGTAGGAGCTGGATCCAGAATGGGTTGTGGCTGAGCATGCGTGTGGTCTCAGGACTGGGGCTGGGGGTTCTTAATGGCTTTGAACCAGGGGCCTTTTCAGACTTGCCTGGAGTTGGGTGTGGCCCTGCCAGCTGGGCTGGACTGCCCACTGATGTCCCAGCCAGTGTTTCCCAGCCTAAGATCCCTTCTGCATAAAATGAGCATGGCAGAGCAGCCGCCTCGTGAGGCATTGTGAAGACAAACTGTTAGTTCACAGTGAGCACTGGCTGTAACGCCTCCAGATACACTCAGCCCAGTCCAGTGCTTAGGTTCCATGGACTGATGCGGGTGGCTGGCAGGAAGCAGGGAGTCGGTTATTGTAGTCGTCAGCTGGCCTCTGGGAAAAAGCTTCTCACATGGGAATGCCTTATTTCTCAGATACATTAAGGAAACAAACATCAAAAATGACCCAAATCAACTCAACAATCTTATCAAGAAAAACTCTGATGTGGTAACATGGACCCCACGGCCTGGAGCCACCCTTGACCTGGGCAGGATGCTCAAGGATCCAACGGACAGGTGTGTCTTAAATGTTTATAGAAGATAAAAATGCTTTAGAAACTTCTTTCTGTGGGTTTTTTTTTTTTTTCTTTCTGTGTTTTGAGAAAATAAAGGGCTTCCCTGTGCACTCTTGACAGGCTCCTGTTCTGTAGTTTGTCGAGTTGCATATTAAGCTTCTTATGCAATGAGATCCACATACCACTTTTAAAACTACAAGTCTTATTTAAGTAAAATAAACTAACAGGTGTCTTTCAAATCTAAGGGGAAAGAAGACAGTCTGCTTCCAAACTTTTCATCCTCTGTAATAATTACCTTCCTAAAGGGTGCAGAGTCAGTTTTTTCTGGTATGGACTAGCTCAAGAATATGTTGCTTTATATAAGTAAAAAGAACAGGCAGGAGAAGGGTCTTCCCGCAGGGCAGAACCGCCTCTGCCTGCCCCCAGGCAGCGCCTCCGCAGGCAGCACCACACCACAGGGCGAGGGCGGCAACTTCACACTGAAGTCGCAAACCGGGACCTTTCTAGGTCCTCGTCTGGAGCCCAAGGCGGCCCAGTTTCCTCAGCTGCTTCAGAGGTGCACTAAGCTGGGGGCAGTGCCGTGCACCCCCCACCCAGCCTCACCACGTCAGCATGGAAGGCGAGTCAGGCCATGATTGCCCGTCAGCTGGCTTCCCACGCCAAACCAGTTCCAAACCCGGTCAATTCTTCATGAACTTGTCCCCGTCCGCCATTCTTCTCCAGCCTCTTCTGCCTTGGCCTCAGTCCCACCGCTCACGGCTCCTCACCTGCATGCCTGCAGCGACCCTGACTAGTGTGTGCACCTGCCCCCACACGCCCGCATCCAGCCTCCATGCCAGCGTTTCCAACCTGCAGGTCCCAAACCATGGGTGGGTTGTAAAACAGTGTCACCTCTCGCAAGTAGTGTCTTCATTAAGGAATGAAATGGGGTGTAAAGGGGGAACAAAACAGAGCAGAGCAGAGCAGAACAGAACAGCAAATGCCTGCGTGCGTCGGGTATAGTGAGGATATTATTTCATGAAAATTTTGTTCCCACATAACCCTGGCTTGTGGATGCCCAGGGCTCTGATATAAATGCAGCTCTTGCCGGGACTACAGGCCAAATGTCGGAAAGCCCTGTTCCCCATTGCTGACAAACAAATCCTTCTATTTAAATCCTTCTAATCTAAAACTATTCCTGTGCCTCCCTTGCTTAAAATTCCTTAAGACTCCCCACTGCCTCTGGGATAAAAGTGGCTTTGCTCGTCTGGTCGGCTGTGAGAGGCGTTTTACTCATAGTGGTTACTAGTGAGAGCAGGAGCATTAGGCATTCAGCCTGGGCTTTCTGGTCTCTCCGGTGCCGCAGAGGCATCCTGCAGCAGTCATTCTTAACCTTGAGTGAACATCGGAGACCAGAGGGACTTAAAAACACAGATCCCTGGGCTCCCGTGGAAGGTCTGAATCACTGATCTGAGGTGCAGCCTAGGAATCTGCGCTTGTAGTTTGGTGCCACACCAAAGCCTTCTGGGAAGCCGGTGGCACTGGTGTTGGGTCTCCGTGCCAACACTCAGCATAAGGGACACAGAGACTGAGAGCTTAACAGACCCCCTCAGAGGGGACAGGATAGCCAGGAAATGTGCTCAGGGGAGGTGCAGCCTGGAGGCTTTGACATTTAGGGATGTCTTAGAGAGGAGGAGGAGGCTGGAAGCAGGGAGGGGGAGAGAAGAGAGTGGGTTCCAGTCAGAGGCAGCGGTGGGTGCTGGAGAGGGGAAATTAATGGCACTGTGCATTTTATAAGTGTATTTGAGAGTGAAGAATGCACACGTTGATTTAGAAATTGCTAAGCTCCTTCTACACAGCAGACCTCACACAGGTACAGGGACAGAGCAATGGGAAAGTCTTGCTCTTGTGGAGTGCTCGTGTGCCCAAGTTCAGGGCTGCTGAGAGAAGGCAGCAGAAAGGAGAGAGACAGACTCTGCAGGGAGGCTGGGCTGGAAGGCCTGTGAGCCAGGGCAAGGCCCCTATCCTGCAGGTCAGGGCAGCTGCATGAAGTTGTTGAGCAAAGAAGGAATATTGCTGAGTGTGCTTTAGAGAGGCCACTTCAGCTTTGCGGAGGAAAACTGAAAACGGGAAGAACGGCTGGAGTCCAGGAGGCCAGCTCCGAGGCTGTGCTTCACATAGGAAGAGACAAGCGAGACTAAACTGAGAGGGGGCAAGCGCTGGAGAACTGAGAAGCTTTAGGATCTGGTTGGCAGTGTGTTGCAGACACCGGTGCCACTGTAGCTCTGGGCTCACAGTGCACACATCTGCCACTACCTGCCAGATCGCCCCAGAAGGCCCAGGTGCCTGTTTCCCTCCTTACAGTCCCCTTGTCCAGCTCACACCCTGTTCCAGCCCCTGGATGCAAGAGTCCCCGTGCCACGCAATGATCCCCCTTCACATGGGATGCCTGGAGCTTCAGGATTGTCCCAGAGCTCTGTGGTCCACACTGCTGACTGGGTTTAAAGAACATGAGAGCTGTGGCTGGGTTACCAGCCCAGAGCACCCCTCCTAGTGACGGAGTCCCACATCCATCTCAGAGGCAGGCTGGGTCACTCACGAGCCATTCACCAGCTGGGTGTGTAGTCAGAGTCCCGCTTCCCTCAGACTGACCAAGGCCCAGCAGGGCTCACTAAATCTCCATGCATTTCCTGCCTTTGGTTCCTCTGCAGGCCACCTCAGTGACATGATGTGCACACCTGATTTGGTTTCCATAAGTTGCAACTGCTCCTGGGGCAAGAGCAATCTAGCTGCTCCTTCTGCCCAGTTTGATCAAAGCACACAAAGTTCACCATCTGGTTTTCCATCTTTTGTCTCTTTCTTGTGCTGGCAGCTGTGAAACCCAGCCAGCCAGCATCCAAGCAGTGTCCCTGGGCTGGGCAGCCAGTACCAAGGGGCAGCAGGAGTGTGGAGGCACCACAGAGCCAACCCAGCCACATCACATTCACCATCTCCATCATTTAGTTATGGACCAAATAAGTGGTTTTGGGGGGAAAAAAACAAAAACAAAAACAAACAAACAAAAACCCCTTTTTGTTTCACAGACATGGACTTTCCTCTTCAGATGATGCCTGACTTAGAAGCCCATCCCACTGCACATCACGAGGGCTGCTCTGGCTGGGGCTGAGGTGGGCCCTGCGGTGCTCCCGGGGCCCCCAGGAAGCTTCCCGGCAGCCCCGGCCGCTGCTCAGGCCCCTTGCCTTCCTTGCCCACTGCCTCCCTCTCACTGCTCTCGCTGTGTCTTCAAGCCAGGGTATCGTGGAGCCTCCAGAAGGGACTAAGATTTACAAGGATTCCTGGGACTTCCAGCCATACCTGGACACCTTGCACGCTGCTGTGGGCGATGAGATCTTTCTTCACCCATCCTGGATAAGAGAGTACTTCACCTGGGCTGGATTTAAGAATTATAACCTCGTGGTCAGGGTATGCAGCGGTTTATGGCTCTCGTGCGTGGTGGGAATAGGAGGAGTCCCCTCGGTCTACGCATCTGTCCCTCAGCATCTGTCCTGCATCTGTCCTGCTGGGCCCACTAGTCAGTCTGAGGGAAGCAGGGACTCTGCACACCCAGCTGGTGAATGGCACGGGACCCAGCCTGCCTTTGAGATAGACGTGGAACTGTCACTAGGAGGGGTGCTCTGGCGCTGACAACCCAGCCAGAGCTCTCACAGGGACAGTGTTCTTTAAACCCAGTCAGCAGTGTGGACCACAGAGTTCTGGGACAATCCTGAATAATGCTGGAGATTACCAAGTCAGTCCCTGGCCAATGGATTTGCCTTATAGGTCGGATTGTCCACTCATCCCCTAGTTCTTACTGGCCTTCTCTGGACTTTGGAACACTTTCATATCTCTGTTAAAACAGGAAATTGACAGATGATCAGTGGCCAGGAGGGTTCAGTTCAATTTCTCAGTTAGTTACCAATGTGGCAGAGATTTGATGAACGATTTCAGAGATTATCTGAGATGGTCTAGTCCTGCAAGTGACAAATCTCTGACCTATCAGACAGTGTGGAAAATACACAAGGATGGCAGCAAGCAGTTTATCAGGGACCAGACTGGACAGCGTGATAAACATGCCCTCCTTATAACATAGGGACTGCTCTGAAGTCCAGAGTGGTTTTTCTTTTGAGGCGTCTGTTCTCTCCTATGGCCGTGGGTTTGTCTTTGTGTCTGTTCGTGAGGGTTGTATTTTGGTTCTGGTGTTTGGCATGTCAGGAATGGCTAGTCAAACTATGGGGCTAGGAGGTAGGAGCCACCCAGAGGGGTGGAGACAGGGGGAGACAGAAGTAGGTAATTCGTATCCACAAATGTGCTGAGGACAGAAGGGCACCAACCAAGAGGTAGCTAGACCCAGGACACACCCCAGCTGCCACAGTACACAGGGCAACCAGGCAACAGCTCAGGTTAAAACCTGACAGCAGAGCTGCAGGTGTAGGCAAGAGCAAATTAGCTACCAGCAGACAGGGGTGCAGGGAAAGGGGACCTGAAATGGGCATCAGAGACTGCCAGGTCAGTGAGCAGCCAGCCAGCAGAGGCCACTTAGTGGGGATAAATACTAGCGATGGCACCAGGAATGGACAAAGCTCAGGCTCTAGAGACAGGTGTCACCCCTGAGGGTGACCATTCCCAAGATCACCTTTCAACCCCTGAACATTAATGCCACACAACACTTATCCCTGGGGGTCATTGCCAGTCTACGACAACATTTTTGCTGGTCAGTAGTGAAATCAGTAAAGATGTAGTTACGTATGTTGGTACAAAGACATCACCTCCCTTTTCCTGGGATGAATTATTATTCCAAGATTATTTTCAAGGCATGAAGATCTTCCTTCAGTGATATATAAGGACAGCAGATGTAAGACTTTTTTTTTCCAAGTTCTCACTTGGCAACATAAAATGTTGGTACCTATATTAGCTCCCAGATATTTTTTAGGAAATTCTCTTTAAAATCCAAATACCTGGGAAACATTGGTCTAAATGATATTTTCACTTGGACAATTAGTATGAAAATGAGAAAAAAAGATTTCAGCTTTCAATGAGACTTGACAGGTAGCTGCTCTGTGATGAACAGCAGCCCACATTTTATTTACCCCTCCCCTGGCGTCTCATTACTAACAGTGCTTAAGCGCGTGACCACCTTCTCTATGAATTCGGTTGAAGTTAGTGATAAGAAGAAGTTTTGCTCATGCGGAAGGCTTGGGCTGAATGCTCTCAGTTCAGGAGAGAGAAGGGAAACAGCCCTGGGGCAATGGAGGGGGACTTACCCCAATTTCCAACACACCACTGTCCTTCAAGGACACTGGGCCTGGCACATTCTTAGAATTTGTCAAAGACCAATCTGCCCCCGATTGATATTCCTCTTGCATGTGCACAGATGATCGAGACAGATGAGGACTTCAACCCCTTTCCTGGAGGGTATGACTACTTGGTGGACTTTCTAGATTTATCCTTTCCTGAAGAAAGACCAGGACGGGAGCATCCCTACGAGGAAGTAAGCACCACCGGTGGACCTTGCTTCCCTGCCCTCATTCTCTCCCTCCTTCCCTCTCAGCCTCCCTTGCTCCCTCTCTTTGTTGTAGAATAACTTTAGATTTGCAGATGCGTTTCAAGCACAGCAGCGTATGGCTCACACCTGGCTCCCAGACTGTGTGTTTGTCCCAACGCACAAACCCTGCCATTAGCTGAGGTCCACCCTTGTCTCTTCCTGAGCTATTGGTGAAGGCTGGCTTCTCTACCTGCTTCCTTCAAACTCTCTCAGTCTCAGCTGTTGGATTAGCGAGCACCCATCTCTGCCTCCCTTTTCCTCTGCCCAGTAGTGTCTCCTTCCCCAGGTGGACCCACTGGGTGTCGCGGTAAAGGGACTTCAGTTGACATGAACCTGCATGTTTTATCACACTCCAATTCTGAGCAAACCCCTCAGCAGCACAGTGTCAAAGACAGAGCCCAGGCTCTAGAGGCGGTCAAGCTTGGGACTGGGCCCCAGCCCTGCTGATCATGGTCTCTGGTTCTGAGGCTTGAGCAATTTCTTTCACCCGGCCAGACCTTGGCTTTCCCTTCCATGAGGCATGGTCCCACCTTACCAGCTGGTTGGATATATGTGAGCATGCATTGCAATGTAAAATCCTAGATGAGTCTTAGAGTCGCTAGATAAATTTCAAGGACATACAGTCTGACCTTGAGTTTTTTGCACGCACCATTTAAATGTGTGAAGGCCTGATTGTAGAGGCTGTAACCAAGAAAGGGATGTGTTCTTAAACCACACTCTAGTACATTGATTGGGATTTTTACAATTAATAAAGTAGTCGCTATTGAAGAGAACCCCGTGCTGAAACTTCATGAAAACTGATAATCTGCTGCCTGACTCATAGACCTTAGAAAACTGGGGTTTAACACATGAGAAAGGTTCTACGCATGAGGCACTGTATGGATGAGGAATGGACTTACACTTTTATTTTTATTCATTCATTTATATATCTTTTGAGATGGGGTATCTTTATGTTGCCAGGCTGGCCTTGAACTCCTGGGCTTAAACAATCCCCGCTCCTCAGCCTCCTGAGTAGCTGTGACTGCAGGTGAACAGGACCACGCCTGGCTAGGTTTGCACGCATTTTAAGCAAAATGAATCTTTTACTTAAGATTTGTTATGTAACAAACATTTACCTACCTTGTTCTATGCCAAGCCCAGTTTTGCAAATATTAAGTCAGTGAATCCGACACAGCCCTAGGAACAGATACTGCTGTTGTCCCATTTTACAATGTGATACTCAGGAGTGAGGTTACTCGCCAAGGACATCTAGCTGGCAAATTGTGGTGCAGGGCTTCAGGCTCAAGCAGGTAAGCTCCAGAGTGGTTGCTTTCAGTCACTGTGTAGGCGCTCACGTCTGAACTGAGTAAACCTGTGGATTAAGGTGTCTGCTAGTCTTAAAGGAGAATCACCTTTGCAAGGGTTAACACAAGGTCATTTAAAATATTTAATTTGACAAAAAGTCACTTTTTCAAAGCTTTTCATAATACATCCACTGGATAAAGTGATGCCTCTCTTGCAGATTCAAATACACCGTGGGGTAAATCGTGCCTGCCACTTACTTGGTGATCTATGGTGGGGCTCGTGGGGCATGCCTCCTGGGCCTTAGTGAGACCACATGTGTGGTTTGCTTAGAGAAGTGACTTGGGAAGACCCTCTTTGCATGACTCAGAGCCTTCCCCTATTGCTCCCGTCTATTTTTTTTTTGGGGGGGGGGGTCATTAATTGTCTTTCAAAGCCCTGGCTGTATTCGTTTTTGTCTCTAGACTCGTGGCCCACCTTTCTCCTTCCCTGGTCTCGGTGTGCTCCAGGTCTGCTGCAAACCCACCACCTTCTGCTGCTTCCAGACCCTGCCATGTCTTCCCCTTCCTTGCTTCCCTTCTTTTTGAGGCTTTCTGCTTAACGAGTCCCCTGAGAAAGGGTGCCCTTCCCCCATGAGCCCGTGTTACAGGACAGCTTGGCTGACATGTGGTTGTAGGTAGCTAATCCTTTCCCATAGACACCAGAGGGCACGCAACATTGTTCCCAAAGAAGACTGATGCCACTGGTCCTTCCTCCTTTGTAGGTGACGTTCAGAAATGATGAGTCCTTGTTTCCCAATAAAAAGACACGTGCAGGCTGATTTCGGGCTGTCTGTATCGTGCACGATTTGTGACCAGTGGGGATCACACACGTAACTGCTCAGAGTGGCCCATGGCAGGTGTCACAAATAGGTGGAGCTGGGTGGGGATGGTGTCACAGGGAAAGCAGATACCAGGTCAGAAGCCAGAAAGCCCTACTGATCTCCATCCAGCTCTGGGTTTTCCAGAGAACTTGGAAATACAGATTTTCATGTGAAATACACAGAAATGTAGAAAGTTAATTCAGATGTTTTAAGGACTGTAGACTAAATGAGACAAGAGAGAGAATCTTTTGCTCAGGGGTCACTAATATACTTGGAGTCATGAAGGTGAGGAACCAACCGTAAGCTGGAGACCCTATGTGCCCACATGTGGGGGCCCCTATTTTGAGCTTCACAAACATATTCTCTGCCCCCAGTCTTCCCTGACAAGCCTGTGCATTCAGAGAACCATCTGAACATATTAGGTGAGGATCATGCATGGGGGAAGGTAAGGGGCCAGCTGTTTGGTGGACGTGCATTTCTGCTCATCTGTCCCTGCTGGGGTCCCTGCCCTGCCCTCCTCATCCAAGTGCCCTCTGCCTCTGCTCTGCAGCCTCCGTTCTGGCCACTGCTCTGCCTGCTGTCTGGATTCGCTTAACTAGTTGGAATCTCCCGTCAGTGACCGCTTCTTTTCACTGTGGCTGCTCACACCTGTGTAATTGCTTTGTCAACATTTTGGTTGGGTCTGGGAATGCAGAGGAGGCAGGGTCTGCAGGAGTGATCTTGTCCTGAGCTCCAGTGACAACGTGCCTTTGTCTTCCGTCTCTTCCTGACTGTGCCTCTTGTGCAGCCAGAATCTTTCTTTCCCTCCAGGTTTCTGTGCTCAAACCACTATTTTCCTCCAGTTTCTTCCTGAGTGAATTCATCTGCTGACATCACTTTTCTGCTAATGACCCCCAGACCCAGACAGCCAACCTGGACTTCCCCATGTTCCTGTCAAGCGCTGGATTCTTAGCAGTTAACTGCCTGCTGATCCCCTCACCCAGATTTCTGAACTCTTGGTACTTCATTTTCAACTAGTTCAAAATCCAACCTGTCACCTCCTTTCTCTAAAACTGACCTGTCTGCTTTTCTATCTGATCGTTGGCAATATGGGCCCTCAGTCAGCCATGGCGGAAACGGGGATGCCATCCCAAATCTTCCCGTTCCCTCATCCTCAATCTAATCAGCCTCCAAGACCTCATCTTATATGCTGTTTCTCAGATCTTCCCCCCAATTCTCCTACCTAGTCTTTCCCAAGTTAGGAATAAGGAAGTCCCCACAGCACCCTAGCCAAGCCACCCTTACCTGACCCAACTGGGGAATTGTGTTTCTACATCTCTCCCAGCGAAGGCAGAGATCTCCGTAACCTCAGTTCACAATGGATGTGATTGTCATCTAGGATGGAAGCTGGAGAGGGAAATATATCCAAATGCCCATCTCCAGTCAGCTGTGCCTTTGAATATGATACCTGTGGTTGATGACAGTTTGCCTTTATTGGCCTTTGCAGGATATTTACCAGGAAAAAACAGGGATGCTGATCCTAAAACTTCTGTAAATGTTCTGCAGGTGATGGATGGATTGTTACAATCTTTCCAGTCTCAGGATACCACCCTTTCATGTTGCTCATATCAGTTTACTTTGTTTCTCTCTTTAGTTTCCTAATAGAGAAATCCAGTTTCCGCAGGCTTAAGGTCACACAGTTACTCCACACAGGCTGAGACATGGACTGTCTGCGGCTCTCCGGTCGTGCATTCCTCTCACCGTCCAACAGTACTAGCAGTGGGGGATCCTTAAGGGTCAGGTCCTAACCTACTGAAGTAGATGGTCCTGCTGTGAAGCAGGCTGGACGCACACAGGCTGCCCTGAACTCACAGGCTCCGTGTTGCCCTGAATGTCCATATGGAGAAGTGAACGCTGCACTTGGTAATGCCGATGATCACAAACACATGTCCAATTCTCACGCACCAAGTCTTGTTTTAAGAATTTTATTTGCATTGGCTCACTTAATCCTCATGACAATCTTCCAAGGAATGTCTTGTTGGGTTCATTCCTTTTCCACATGAGGCACAAAAAGTCACCAAGGCTGTGCCGCTGGAACCTGGATTTGAACCCAGTGGTCTGCTTTGGGGGGCTCCCAGCCACTGCACTCCCAGGATCCCGACTCGCCTCTGGTTCTCTCCCTCAAAGTCACTGCTCTTGGCGTCCCTCCGCCTTAGCTGTGATCTCTGCTGCAGATTCCTCTCCTGTGCTCCCATCCCCCTGCGGGCTGGGGCAGCTACTGCCATGGGCGTGGGGCTCCATGTCCCGTTGGGGCTGGCCATCCTAAGAGCTGCTCCCGTCGGTTTCAGATTCGCAGCCGAGTGGACGTCATCAGACACGTGGTGAAGAATGGGCTCCTCTGGGATGACTTGTATATAGGGTTCCAGACCCGGCTTCAGCGGGACCCTGACATATACCACCACCTGTAAGTCTGCAGCACCTGTCTCCTGCCCCAAGGGACGCAGAGGACTCTGGGGCAGCATGCAGGCCTGGCAGCCCAGGTCTGACCTGCAGGGGGGACTTCCCCAGCAGGTCCATTCCTCAGCTACTTTCTGGAAGCAGGTCTGGCTAGGAAAGGATATACCAAAGGGTCGTTTGTCGCTTCATGTGGCAGTGTCCTGACCACTTGCAGAGGCATATTGAGCAGGAATGGTAGACTTTATGACCTGGCAGGAGGAGAACTGAAGGGAGTTCATGTGGCAAAGACATGGTCCTTGAATTTCAGCGATCCCCCATGTCCCCTTTCATCTCCACCCAACCCTGAGGGTGACCTTGGTGGCCTAGCTGGTTTGCCGGAATAGCCCACACACTGCGGCTCACTCACCCTTCACAACTGTGCAGGTCTTTACATTCACTTTTGGAGGATTTGAACTGCACTCTCAGAAAAGGCGATTTTCTATTTCCATACTTGCAAAATAATTACTGAAGAGCAGAGCAGTCTTTCTTATAATTATACTGATCCTCTCATTTAAAATGCCTCAAAAAAACAACTCCACCATCTAGTTTCTGTCTTGAGCTTGCAATTACAAGCACTTATTCAAATTTCTTTATTTATTTCCTTTGAATGCTTATAGTGTAAAATTTTGAAGAAGGAGGAAGTGTATAAAACACCAAGTGACTCCACCAGGCACCTCCCAGGAAGCCACATCTGTTTCCTGCCCCACTCTCCACCCACTCAGGCTCGCCCTTGGTAACAGGGCAGCGTGGGTCCCCTAGGCTCATTTCTGGGCCATCAGCATTTCTGTAGATAGATTTGTTATCAGTAAAATGTCCTCAGTTGTTAGGGGAGTGCAGTTATTATTGCCATTGTTTTTAAATGCAGTTCCAATATAGCTGTTCTGCAACTTAGCACCCAAATATGTGAGGACTTGCAGAGCCCCCTGAAGCCTTTTAACAGCTCAAACGCATCGCAGGTTTTGTTCATTTTCAACAGAGCATACACCCAACTTCCTGTCCTGGCAGGGTTGGGGGAGATTGTGGCAAATTTGGGGAGATACTGGAGATTTCTTGATTAAAATAATTCGTCTTGGAAACTTCTAGACTCTAGATGCTGAAGATGATCTTGGTGTGCAGTGTTTTGATAACAGGGTCATAAATACTCTAGGATGCGTTAATGAATCTTAGGACGTAGTCACAGCCAAATTTATCTTTGTGGCTCTTAAAATAGCATGTGTGGATCTACTGAACAGTTTTCTCATTATAAAAACCACACAAATCCACTGTGGAAAATTTGAAAAAAAATCATTTTAAAATTAAGACCACAAATAATTGCATCACCTTGACAGAACAATTACATTCTGGCATCTACTTAATATTCCTTTTTCTGTTCACATACACATGCATGTTTTATAAAAATAGGACAATACTGTGCATCTTTCCAGACCTGCATGTTTATCATCGTGACTGTCCACATTCCTGCAAACTTCCCCACATCCTTTTTGATGCCCTCTTCCCTGATGCCATATGCCCACGTTCAGACTTTGTTGAGTCCATCTTGGGTTGACCTTTAGGTCATTTCTAACCTTTCACTGTTCAAACGCATGACTGGGCAAATCAGCATGCAGGTGTATCTTGCACATTTTCTTGATGATTTCCTTCGGATAAATTCCTGGATGTGTCATTGCTGAGCCCAGTGAACACAGAGCTTAGGCCTTTGGTGCACTCTGCCAAATTGTTCTTTAGAAAGCCAGTTCTTCATCCTGTAAATAACGTACCCGAAGACACATTCACCTGCCTCTTTGCCAATACAAGGCCCTAATGCTTTTGTGTACAGCATATAAATGTGGTTTTTTTCACCTATGAGAATTCCTTAAAGCAAAGCTCATAATAATGCAATAAAAAAGACAGACTCTCATGTTTTGAGGGACTACCTGTATTCAACACCCTGAAAACTACAAGCTCCATGAGCGGTTGGTCAGTACAGAAACACTGTCTTAGAGAGAACTGAGTGCAGTATGGAAGAGCTGCTGGCAAAACAGGAGGTGTTGAGGTTTCCAAAACGTATTTCTCTGCTTCATGTCTTCTACAGGTTTTGGAATCATTTTCAAATAAAACTCCCACTGACGCCACCCAACTGGAGGTCTTTCCTGATGCACTGCGGTTAGAGGGACCTGGGCTTCCCAGGTAGGGTATCCTGTGGATCTTGGAGACACGCTGGTGAGCTTCATCACCCAATTTAAGCAGGGGGGTTGAGACAGAGCAAACATTACAAGGATGTTGAAATGTAAAAGAAAGTGAGTAAAATAAAATGAGTGCATCCAGTCCAAGGTCCTCAGAAGCTTCAGTGAATAAAACAGAAACGATTCTGAGATGTCAGTGAGCACTCAGAAATAAATCATGAGCACACAGGAAAGCAGCAGCAACAATGAAAGAGAAAATCTACAGACAGAATAAGATGGGAACCCTCCCTCCTGCTTCCGGTGGAGCTCTGGCTTTTCTGGACTGGAGGAGGTGAGTTTATCTGGCACACGTGAAACGTGCCACTCTGTGGCTTGAGGCGTCCTTTCATCAGCCGAGTGACACACCGTTTCCAAATGCACATGATCGAAAGGACCACACAGTCTTCGTATGAAGACAGTCACCCCTTGCCTCTTGCTTTCAGGCTTTTACGTTCATTTATTTGTTCCACACACAGTGACCGATCCCTTCCCGTTTTCTTGTAAGAAGCTGGTGATGGTTCCTCCCCGTAGATGAGCTCCTTCCACTGGAGGCCGTGTCTTGGCTGGCCCAGGGCCTAGCATGGCACCCGGCGCACATGTGACTTCCAGCAAGAAAGGAACAAATGAATCTTTCTCTCCCACCGTCAGTGTGACTTGCCTCTTAAACAGGCTCTAGGTGTCTTTACCAATACAATTAGAGATCAAGTCGGAGCTTCTTTTACATGCTTCTCAGTTGTAAACCCTTGATTCACACTGTCCTCTAGCACAGGGCGCTGGGCCAGGCCTTCTGAGTCATGATCCTAAGCTAGAGGGCGTGCTAGGGAGGTCCACTACAGCGGCACCAGAGCCAAGCCCGCCTAGGGGAGTAGCAGGCTCTGGGTGAGCGAGCAGTGATCAGGCAGGGGCAGCCACCCGGCCGAGTACAAACAGTGGAACATCACATCCTAGTTCACATCCCAGTTTTGGATCCTCCCTACCATCACACAGCTCTAGAGCTTGAAGTAAGTGTAAGAATAAAAATGTGTCCCAAAGCAACAAGAAAAGGGAAAGCATTAGAATGAAGTTCACACTGTTGTTCATGAGGAATCTCTTTCATTCACAGGGATGCCAAACAACGTGAAGAATTCAAGAATTTACCTGTTCCATCTAGAACATAAGTTTATCCCAGAGAAACTATGCTTTATCAACGGATGTGATGCTGTCTTCATGAAGTGTTTACAAAACTTAAGGATCACTATGCGGTCAGATACGCAAATATATTTTTGGGGGGGTTTCCACTCAGTGACAGAGTGTATGCTTAGATGCACAAAGTCCAGGGTTCCATTCCCAGCAGTGTGTATGTGTGTGTGTGTGTATGTGTATATATACATATATATGTGTACATATATATATGTATATATACATATCACCCACAGTTCTCTATAGAAGGAAACAATGAGTCCAATAGGAACAAGCCCTCCATGGAAACAAAACATGACAAATTGAGATATGAATCCAAGCATAGAACAAATAAGAAAAAGAAAATTAAAAAAAAAAAAATTCTTAAAACAGCAAGTAACCCTCTTCTAAACTCTTAAAAACATTGTTCCAATGGTGCAAATAGGCAACTAATTTGCCTGTTTTTGTTAATATCTATAGATTTTTATGATATTCATATGATTATTTGGGACATACCAATTAATTTCTAGAAAAATATGATTGTGAAGTAGATTTCTGTGTTACACATTGATGTTTCCAACACACACACTGATTTGAAAATCAAAACCTGTTTTTTGATTATGTACCCTACCTCTTTAATTCTGAGGATGTCAGAATGTGGTGGAATTTGTCTCCTTAAATCTGAGTCACACTTGGCAATAGCAACACTGGTCACCTGCTTCCTGTTGACCCAATAGAGCTTGATTCTTCTGGTTGACCTCACATATTTTGCAGCGCAGAAATGTTAGGAATCCAGGAAATATATTTTGTGATTTACACTAGATGTTAATTTATTTACTTATCACTAAAAATAAATGTGATGTTTGTCAATAGAATATACGTTAAAATTCATATAACAACTAAATAAAAGATTATTTTAAAATACAGATGTGGCTTCTTGCCGCTTGGTCTACCTCTGCCCGGGGACCTGCCCACTCTCTCCCTCTGATACCCTGACTCCAGTGCATCGATGTCACCAGAGCCTGCGAGCCGTCCACCCACGCCCTGTCCCTAGTCCTCCCTTCCCCTCTTGTTCTCCCTCCTGCGCCACCCACACCCCTTCTCCTCCGCTCGCGCCTCGGATCTCACTTCTCTGACCCAAATGAAAAACCACAAAATCATCCCAACCACTGCTGTCACATCCAGTCACATCCACATGCCAACCACGCCTGCCACCTCCACGACATGCTCAGGTATGACCACTTGCTACCTCTACTCCTGAGAGCTGGAGGGGAAGGAAGCCCAGGAGGGGGACTGGCAGAGGGGCTGATTCCCTTCACAGGCACCTGCCAAATCCAGAAAAGGCCAACGAGCTCAACGCAGCGGAACCTGTCCAGAGCTGCTCAAGGGGGCACCTGAAGGGGGCACTGGGAAAGCCGTTCGCTGGGAAATGCCTGTCGCTGCACAGTCTTGGTGTGAAGTCACCCCACTGGCGCTAGGAGCTGGTCTGCTGCTCATCTCACAGTTCAGGAGCCCTGCTCTGGAGAAACTCTGCTTCTGGAGCGTGGCGAGCAGCTGTCACTGGCCAGGAGGAGGAGACCCTCTTCATCTAGTGCCCCTCCAGCCCTGCATACAGAGCACCCTTTGTCCCACAGTTGGCTGAGGAGCAGCATGAGGTTCTGCAAACAGGCAGTGACAGCAGACCTGGAGCTAAGAAACGAACTGGTAACCAGCAGACGTGACCAGGATGCCTGCCCAGTCCTCGGGTCACCCCCAAAGAAATAGTGGAGAATGGGTAGCCAGGAGCCAAAGAATTTTAAAATATTCATCTGAAAGAAGCCAACACAAGAGAAAGATGACACATGACAAGGGTATTTTGGGAAACAAGAATTTCGGGTGGTTGAGGTTTGAACGGCCCCACCCAAACTCCTGTTTAAGCTGAATGCCTACAGTGTGGTACCAAGAGGGTACCACTCAGAGGCCGCCTGTTCAGGACCGGGTTAGCACAGCGGTGGCTCTCTGGCATGCTTGCTGTCTCTGTTGTGACACCCTCTGCCATCACATGGCCCAGCAGGAGAGCCCTCACCAGATGCCACACAGACACCAGCACCATGCTCCCAGACCTCCAGGACCAGGAGCTAAATAAACCTCTGTCCTTGATAACGTATCCAGAAGGCAATGTCTGTTCAACACAAGATCAATTAATTCTACCACATTCACTGAAGAAAGGAGAGAAGTTAGAGGATCATTTCCATGTGTGTGCAGAAAGCACTTGCAAATGTTTTCATATCCATCCATGATTTTTAAGAGGAAAAACTGCCTTCTGGTAACAATATAAGGGATCTTTCTCTAAAAGAGAATAAAAGATAAATAAGAAGAAAAGAAATAAATCATTCCTGCAAAGGCAGAGAAATAAACCAAGATAGCAGAATGGAAAGCACAGAAACAAAAACCAGGCATCCCCCACACCCTCTTTAAGACAGATCACAGGCTAGCCGTGGAGCTAGGACAGCAGGCTAAAAACAGGGCAGACGCATTGGTGTCCGCCTGGGCTGAGGGACGGAATCAACCCTGACCTGGGGAGCTGGCAGACATTTTCTTTGACATGAAACGTCTCGCCGTGGAGACACTGGGAAAGGACACCCACAGATCCGCTCCTCTGCCCCTGCGCCAGTGTCCGCTGTTGGCATCACTTCAGTTAGTTCTATAGCATGCTGCGAAAGCACAGAAGGAGTCCTTGTTTTTGCTGTTCTTGATCCAAATTTTCAAGGCACTTCTTGCACATCTGTCTAGAACTTTAAGATCAGTTTACCATACTCCTTTTGTTTGTAAAAATTGTACCAAAAAAATTATCACTAGCAACTTCATTTCCATGTCTAGATAAACTCAGAGTGAGGACGGTGAGATTCCAGTGGGAGACGTGGTGAGGGCTGGCCTGACGGCAGTGGAGGTGCCAAGCAAAGGCGGCCCCAGGGACACATCCAGGTGTGAGTCTGCACAAGGTAGATGCTCAAGCGGGTGTGCAGACCCCTACCCGACTGGTATTGTTTTCTTTGATGACCCAGGTCTAATTCCGCAGCTGGACTCTGCTTACTGCCAGCGAATCCACAGCTACCCACAGAGAGGAAAGTAAAGTTTTCTTGCCCCTAATTGTGGCATTTCTCCCCCACCCTGGTTTTTTTTTTTCCTTTCTTTCTCTTTTTTTCTTCTTTTTTACATATCCATTGTGGTTCGGAACTTTATTGTCCATCAAAAGCAGGAGTGTCAGGCAAGCCAGCAAAGTTCAGAGTTGAAAGGGTTGGATTCCAGGGTCTCTGGCCTCCTTGGTGGATTGAGCCAGTGATAGATTAATGTTTGACTGGACTCAGGAACACCATCGTGGGGCGTGGGCGTGGGGACTCTGTCTGTCCCTTGTCCCTGCCCTCCTCTGAGCAGCTGTTCCCCCACCACACTCTGCTGCCATGATGCTCTGCCCTGGAGCCCCTGACCATGGGCTGAGACCTCTAAAACCAAATAAGACAAAACAAACCGTTTTCCTTCTAAGTCCTTCTTGTCAGGTATTTTAGTCACAGCAACAAAACTCTGACTAATACAATATCTAAATCCTGTTTTTGAGATGTTAGAATAAATTAAATCAATCTATTAATTTCTCTTGTATACAAGCAAGTTAGCAGGCTAGTGTTTATACATCTTTCAGTTATTATTTGACAGATCATAATCAGCTTAAGCAACTGCTGTAGTTTCAACTGCAACTGGTAATTATTTCAATTGAAAAACTTTTCAATTATGTAAATAAACATTAGAAATATCTTCCACAGGGAAGACATATATAAATTATAACAAGAAGTGTACAAGATGTAAAGAAATTAATAATGAAAGCTTGCCAAGGAATATAAAAGACTTGAATAAATAGGAAGACATATGTTCCTGGATAGAAATATTCTATGCTGTATTGATTCCTAAACTTAATGAAATCTCGATAAAAATCTAAAATTCCTAAAGCACTCTGATAAACAAATAGTAAAAATGTAGGCAATGAAATAAAACAATTGGCAAGGGATATGAATAGAAAATTGTTTAAGGAATACAATTGGCCAGCCAATAAATAAAAAACTTAAATTCAACAGCAGGTGCACCAACAAAAATGTATAAGAGGTTATTTGCAAAAGTATCATTTTTTAACTTTTTAAAAAACTGGGTAATAAACCCAGGTTTTCTTTATCAATCAGTCACATCCCCAACCCTTTTTATTTTTTATTTTGAGACAGAGTCTTTCTAAGTTGCTGAGACTGACCTCAAACTTCCAATCCTCTTGCCTCAGCCTCCCAACTTTCTGGGATTGCAAGCGTGTGCCACTATGCCCAGCTAGAATTATCTTTTTTATAGTTTAGGAGATACAAATATCTATCAACTAAGAAACAGAGTAGATCACATTATATAGTTATAAACAGTGAGGTAACTCTATATTTATTGATGCAGAAAGATATAGTACATATTTTTTTAAAAATTTAAGTTACAAGAAATATAACTCATGTTAAAATGACACTATATATAATAGTGTGTATGTGTGTGTCTCCAAGGAAGAACATCTGGAGTGTTCGCATCCATCTGCCAACAGGGAGCAGGCAGTTGGGGCAAGAAGGATTTGGGATCTTGCTTTTTTTCTTTTATTATTGGTACCGGCGATTGAACTCAGGGGCACTCGACCACTGAGCCACATCCCCAGCCCTATTTTGTGTTTTATGTAGAGACAGGGTCTCACTGAGTTGCTCAGCACCTCACCATTGCTGAGGCTGGTTTTGAACCCATGATCCTCCTGTCTCAGCCTCCCAAAGTGCTGGGAACTCTACTTGCTTTATATACTTCTATGTTGTTTAAATGTATTACAAGAAAGCATCTTTGTATTCACTGTGTAGTGAGTGAAAGAAAAAAAGTAATATAGGATAGTAGGTTCTTACTGCACCCCCTTTAGTTCAGCTATAATATTTCAGCAATCATGTCCAGCTTTATTCAACATTGCATATGCAGATATTTTATATTTTCTTGGACATAATTTTTCTCATTATTACTATTAAAAATGCAGGCCTTTGTAATATTATTGTTATTATTATTTTACTTGTTACTGGAATTGAACCAAGGGGCACATTACTACTGAGCTCCATCTCCAGTCTTTTTTGTGGGGTGGAGGAGCCTGGGTCTTCCTACGTTGCCCAAGGAGACCGAGGTGCTGGGATGACAAGCCACCACACCTGCCTTAATATTCCATATTCTAAATGAGCCATAACTTCCTCTCTTCTTTTGTTGAATATTGAACAATCTTTTGAAGAATAGCATTCATATACTACTATATAATACATTTTTCATGGTTTGGATTGTTTTCTTGCAATAGAATTCTTGAAGTTGGGTGGCTGAATCAGGCTGTATGAACAACCACAGCCTTTGGCAGCGTCTCCAATCTTCCAGCGAGAGCACAGGGCTCAGAACGCACAGAAACCTCGCAAGCCACGTCCACAGGTGTTGCTCCCCAGCGACCTCCATCCAAGGTGCTAACTGCAGAAACACCCTCTGCTGCTCGCAAATATCACACATGCACTATTATTTCCCTTTTTTAAATGCCCCCAATATCTTTAGGGTGGTCATGTTTTCTGGGGAAAAAAAAAAAAGGCAACAGCAAAGACCTTAAGGAAGCGTTTTTTTATTGGTGCATACTGTTTATTAAGAAGGGTGGGTGTCATCCGGGGCATATTTGTATATACATAAAAGCGTAATTTGGCCAGTTTCGCTCCCCTCCCTTCGCCCTAATCCTCCTCGCTGCCCTAATGGCCTCCACATGAGAGAAAATATTTTTGAGTATAACCAAAAATATGAAAAACGCCATGAGAACTCCCGGTTATGCCCGCTTGCTACCGCTCAGCAGCGGCACTCGGGCTCCGCAGCGCGGGGGAGCAGGCAGGGTAGCTCCGCGGGCCGCGCTTTCCCCGCTTGCGCGCTGCGGTCCGCGGCTGGGCGTCGGGCGCTGCTGGGCGCGGAGCCTCCCCGCCCGCACCTGCCCCCGCGCCGCGCCCGGGGCCTCGGGCTGGTGAGGGACCGCGGCGCTGCGCGGCAGGTAGCCGGAAGCCTTTCCCCTGTCCAGCGGAAGGACACGCAGGCCGGGCGAGCAGCCCCCAGCGCCGGCAGAGGCGGGGAGCCCGGGCCCGGACGTCAAGGCCTCCCTCGGCCCAGGGCGGTCAGCACGGCCTTCTCATAGACCGCGGACCCCGCGGAAAGCACGCAGGGAAGCTGCCTCGCACCACGGATCTGCAGCCACGCAGCTGTAGACTCCCAGGAGGTTCTCCCAGCTTAAGGAGGGGCGTCTTCCTAATTTGCCAGAGGAGTTTAAATTGGCCTTACTGGATAAAGCAGTTTACTCCTTGTCCGTCCCTCCCCGTTTCTTCCCCAGCTGTGCACCTTTGGGCCAACCAGAATGAAGTCGGGGGCCTGTGTCTGAGCCACTGCACCTCTCTCCACCAGCAGTGCACAAAACTGGGCTCCCTTAACTTTGAAACACCACCTTGTAACGGGTGGATTCTTGGCATCGTCCTCAGCCTCAGTCCTTGGGCGGGTGGGAGTTGGGCAGTTTAACTTTTCTACTTACAGATTTTAAAGGGCAAGCTGGGCGTGTTGCAGCGCTGTGTGTAACCACAGAGACCACACAGCGAAGGGCGTGGGCCCGAGAGCACATCTGCGAATAACGATCTGACACTCAGGTGGCCCTGCCCATAACCCAGCCATAAGAGTTGTTTTAGGCAGTTTTTTCCTCTTCTGTGAGCAAAAGACTTGACAAGAACAATTAAGAGAAGAAAAGTTTATCTGGGGGTTCGTGGTTTCAGTCCATGGATGGCGAACTCGCTTGCTCTGGGCTGGAGGGGAAGCAGAACATCAAGACAGAATGAGGTGCAGGAAAGCAGCGCAGGACCAGGCTCCAGGCAGCAGAGAGATCCCCTCACCAGGGACAAGACATACACCCCCAAGGCACCCCATGACCCACCTCCTCCAGCCATACCCCACCTGCCTAGTTACCATGTCAATCCCTGTCAGAGAATTAATGCAATTAATTCTTAAAACCCAATCATTTCATCTCTAAATGTTCATGTGAGCTTTGGGGGGATACTCAATATCCCCATCATAACAGGAGCAAAGACCAGAATTTTTCTGTTTGAAGGCCAACCAGTCTGGCCCTACAAACATCCTGGAAAATAGCACCTGCAGAGCCGATCACTTCAGTGGGTGCAATGGGCTTGGTAGAGAGCGCCTATTCCACAGCAAACACATTCATTTATCCCTTTTGATGAAGAAGCTCTAGGACTGCAGTTAATTTGCCTCCACAAATAGGTAGAATTTTTAGAAGGCCAAGAAATGAAGCAGTGTTTCCAGGGGCCTTGGGCCAGTATGTCCTTGGGGAAAAAAACGAAAATATCAGTGTCCTCACAAGCCAAGGGTGAACATTCCATTGGGCAAACAGACGTTATTGAGTATTATATTCAATGAGATGCTTGGGCCACAGTGACCGAGACGTTTGTGACAAGGGCAACTGTGAGTCCCTGCTGTCCAAACCCATCCACTCAAGTCCCACAAGCCCAGCTGCATCTCCGCAGAACGTCAGTGTGTTTTGAAAGTGGCACATGTCTAGTGATGATTATTGTTACCACATCATCACGGCCACCGTTTGCAAAGCCAGACACGCTTCAACATTACCCAGAAAATGTGGCATTTGCATTCCTGTCCCCAAACAACCATTCTGACTTGAGTACCCTCTGGAATTTACTCTCCCCATCAAAAGAACAAAACTCCAAACTTCATTCTCGCAGTGACTTGGGACAGAAAAGACACAACTGGGAGAAAGAGTGTTCAGATTCAGGAGAACCACAGTGCTGGAAAACGGGGCAAACAAAAGGAGAAATCCTTCCCAGGACTTAAAAAAAATCCATTCTGGGATGATATTTTGCAGAGCTTATTAGAAAAAGGAAAAGCTCTGTAGGAAGATAATTGCAAAACTTACAGTGCCACACCAAAATGAAAATTTTCTTTGATGCATAATTAGATAGTTTTAGCATTGCTTGAAGCTTAGCCCCTGTGGAATAATCACTTCAGATACAGAGGAAGTAGAAACTGGGTAGCCAAGGAAAACAGAAACTCATATCAGAACAGAGCAGAGCCCATTCTCAATGCCATAGTCAGCCCAGAATTTTCATCAGTTTATTTTGGAAATGAATGAGTGATGCACACTGAAAATTCATGGTGTCATTTACAGTTGGTTCTCTGCAGACTGTCCCTAACTGAAGATGATTCAACTCAGTTTTTTGACTTTACAATGGCACAAAAGCATACTCAGACAAGTAGTTTTTCACCTTCATTATAGTGTTTGATGAATTGATACATTCCACACTTGGCTATCAAATGGGTGTGCGTTAGATGAGTTTGCTCACCTGCAAGCTAGGTGCGTGTCTGGAGCACGCTTCAGGTGGGCTGAACTGAGCTATGATGCTCAGCAGGCTAGGTCTGCTAAATGCATTTTTGGAAATGTATTTTCAATTTACAGTGGGTTTATTGGGATACAACCTCATCATAAGTCAAGGAGCACCTGTACAGAATGTTCAAGGTCACTGCAACTGATTCTCACTCCAGAATGTGGATTCAGTCGTTTTCAACTTCTGCACTGGAGGATTCGGAGAAGCCTTGCATGGTGGACGATGAGACGGCTCCCTTAAGGGGATCTGCTCACACTGGACAGGACTCTGGGCCTGGCTGGGGTGGGTTGGGCAAGTGAGCAGGGGCTTCTCTCTCCTCTGGAGTGCTGTGTGCCCATTTCCTGGGTGCTCCCTCTCCACTGACCTAGCTTACATTGCGCTTTTCTTCCTTTGCTCTTGTCAAGACTCCAGCCACTGGCCCTGGGGACCCCAGCCTGCACCCAGCTGCACCTGCCTTTCCTGATCCAAACCTCATCACACCACACACCTGAGCTCTTACTCAATGGCCTGTCATTTAAGGTGACCTCTGTAGACCTGGAGGTCAGGAACTGCTCTTGTTTTCTGTGGTCACATTGCCTAACACAGTGACATTTTCAACCAATATTTTTAGTTATAACAGCTAACACTTATTAAACCCTGTTACATACCATGAACTCTGCCTAAACATATGATGTAAGCTTGTAGAGTGCTTCCACCTACCCAGAAGACTTAGACTGTGCAGCTGTGCAGCCGTGCAGCTAGATGGGGGTGGAAGGCTCCATGGTTGCCCAAGAATGAGTCCCCAGCGTAGGCCTGGGTTTGGGAGGAACCAGGGCAGAAGATTAAATGAACGGTCTCTCCCTCCATCCTTCCCCACCCACTGCCTGCTGCCTTCTCTCCACTGAGACAGCCCTGCCCCGCCACTCTGGGATTGCTGCCTGGGTCTGAGGACACATGTGGAGCTTTTATTTTGCCAGCTGCAGGCTGACTGACCAGCCAGAATGTTTCAGATTCTTGGGGCTTTCAAAGATGGGTCATGTCAACAATGCCGTCCTCTTAGGACATCAAAGAGTATAAGTTGATTTCCGGATATCGTTTAGAACATTTTCCTGACATGTGGTAAGTTAAAATACGATCCAAATTAGTGCCTTCCAGATCACAAATGTAAGACAACGATGATACTGACTATTAAAATGTCGTTATTATGGATTTTTTTTTTAACCAGAGCTTTCTATTGACTTTAGTTGAAAGTCAAGTTGAAATTGACTTTCAATTTCAGTCAAAATACTGTTTGTTTTGGTACTAGGGGTTGAACCCAGGGGTGCTTTACCACTGAGTCACCTCTCCAGCCCTTTTTATTTTATTTTATTTTTTATTTTGAGGCAGACTCTTGCTAAGTTGCTTAGACCTTTGCTAAATTGCTGAGGCTGGCCTCATACTTGCGTTCCTCCTGCCTCAGCTTTCCGAGTTGCTGGGATTATAAATGTGTGCCACCAAGCCCAGCACAATGGTGATCTTTTAATAAGCACTGCATCATTTAATCACCAAAAACAAGCTCCATAAAGTGGACATTTATTAATGGTGCAACCTCCGATGAGTTCTTTAGCCCCTGAGCGTCAGTTTGCAGGTGTGCACAATGGAGATGAGGTGGGGAAGACCCTGGTCCTTGCCTCACGGAGTTGTTAGGATGATGAAATCAAACCATCCGCATACTGTGTTTAGTTGGGCATCCAAAACAAGGCAGAAGCTCACTTAGGCTTTGATCTTCTCCCTGTTTGACTGATCAGGAATCTGAGGCCCAACTTAATTTAGACTCTTGCCCAAGGTCACATAGCTGAGCTCAGAACCCCAAACCAGCTGCCGAACTGCCTTGCTCAGTTAATTGATTAATTAAATCATATCTTTTCTCCTGGCTGTACTATTAAGATATACTCGGTTGGTTGGAACACAAAGCTGCAAAGATCAAGGCCATTTAATTTGTCCCTCCTGGCCATCCAGAAACTCAGGAAAGGCCGATGGGTGGAGGTTTGTGCATGAGCCCTGCACAGACTCCATTGCTGCTTCAGAATAAACCCAGCTCTACATCAGAGTACTAACAGCGCCTCCCACTTGTAAATTTGGGCAGTGATATCATTGCTTTACCCATGGCCACCCATGATAATGCCCATGGAGGTACTATTGAAAGACCCCTTCCCCCTCCCCTAATAGATGGCCAGGACTTGCTCAGGAAACTGACTGGCCTCAGAAAGACCCCTTCCCCCTCCCCTAATGGATAGCCAGGCCTAGCTCAGGAAACCAGCTGGCCCCAATACCAGGAAGCCAAGGGTGGGACGAAAGATGCCAGATGGAAGGAAAGTCCCATATCAGGTCTTCCCACCAGGTTTTCCCGCCGGCGGGCCCCGGCCACCTTCCCCCCCATTCCAATGCACCAATAGGATCCCTGTAACTATGCATCTGCTTCTGTAACCCTGCTTCTGCCACCCTGGTCCTATAAATGGGGGTGACCTCCCTTGCCCGGCACGCTCAGTCTACCGCACGGCTGAAGCGTC